>JADLZK010011467.1:0-149397 GCA_015847255.1 Hyparrhenia diplandra
CAATGTTAAGCATCTCCTGAACTTGTTTTTCAATCTCATTCTTTTTGCAAAGGAGCATATCTATAAGGTCTTGCATTGACTGGCTGAGCACCACTGATCAATGGTATCTGATGATCATAATCCCTAAGTGGAGGTAACCCCTTTGGATCCTCAAATATGTCGTGAAATTGGGTCATTAGAGTTTGGATAACGGAGGTGTTGTTGAGTCCTCCACACTCATGATTGGATGAACCCTTTCCTCCATAGCCCTAGGCAATACTTCTCCATGACAATTTGGAAAGGGAGAGATGGCCTCAATCTGAAATAATCTGTTGCCTTTGCTTGCTTCTTAAGAAGGCTCTTGAGTTTGTGTGCGGATATCTTGGGACACTTGGTTATGTCATCGGATACACCCCTCAAGTAAGATCCTCTTAGACCTGATAAGTAAACTATATTTTCTTCTTCCTCCAATGAATCCACATTGGGCGTATTGATCCAACCAAATCGAACCAAGGATCATATCATAGCCTTGAATTGGTAGAACTCTAGTATCAAAAGTGAAACACATTGCCACTGAATAGACCATTTCATCTTGGGAATGAAAGAATCAAATAGCATCAATGACCCATCGCCAGACGAGAGAATCTCATTAGTTCACAAGGCATCCCGTCCCCGTTGCAATTTCTCGGCTATCTCGGGATCGATGAATGTGCCTGCACTCCCGAGTCTAGCAAAATCAAGACATCCCGGTTTGCAATGGTACCTTTGAATCTCAGTGTTCTATTCTTCTTGGCCCCCGAGCTTTCTTCCATACTGACCATGACCAATTGGTCCGCCAGATATTTCTCCATCTTCATGAGGAAGAACAATAGTCAACATCGAGTCGGCTTTGAACTAAATCCATCAATTCCCGAATAACATGAATAGGAATGTGTGTTGGACACTTATGGTTCTTGCCAGAGTCCACTTCTCACCACACACAAACACAGATTATTAGCCCTTCAGTAAGACTTGAGAGGCAGCAGGAAACTTATCTTCAAATGGTTTAACTGAACTGGAATTACCTCCTTCTTAACGATGCTTGACTCCCTCCATAACTGTATTGTTCTTCTGGTACTTGTGAAATGGTTTTACGCTAAAACACGGACTTAGTAGTGTCCAACTCTATCTCTTGCAACAAGGCTAACTCACTAGCATCTTGCATAGTCTTGGCCATTGCTTGGCAAGGATATGGGTCCTCCGATCTCCTCCTTCAACCCTCTCAAGAACTAGGAGATAAAGAATGTATCATCATAAGCTGGGTTGTATAGCAGAATGCCATGAGGCAGTTCCTCAAATTGATTGTGGTAATCCTCCAAAGACCCATGCTGAACAAGATTCTGCAATTGACTGAACTGCATCTTGTAATGATCTCTATCATATCTAGCAATAACATCTTGTTGCATCTCAAACCAACTCTCAAACTTTCGTTGCTTCTCCATCATCACGCAACCAAGCCCTATTTGGACCAATGAAGTTGAGCCTTGCAAAGCTTGTCTTCAGCATTGGGGCCACCGAAACAGCTCAAAATATGTCTCGCATTCATCAACCCAAAAGCGAGGGTTAGAGCCGTCAAAAATTTGGGGAACTTCATCTTAGGCAACGAAACATAACACGTAGCAAAATCATGGCCAAATGTAATGATCTGCATGCATATGGTGATTCGATTCGGAGGTCATACGATGCTGTGGTGCGGTGGCGGACCCATGGTCATGCCACCACCATGCCGGTATTGTGTGTCGACGCGGTGCCCGGGCCGGGCATTTCGGTGAGCGACGCGGGGGCCATGGTGGCGCCTTTGCGGTGGCCCACCCCGAGACGATCCGCCCGCCTTGCGCCAATCCCGGTGAATTGATGGCGGCTGAATCAGTCGAGTCGGCAGGATCGGCAAGGTCGACGACGCCTCCAAACGCCGTAGAGCCGCACCGATGTCGAATCGATCTTCGTCAGCAACGTGTAGACGGAATCTTCGGTGGACGTCTGCTGGGTCTCCAGCGACCCCAACTTCTCGAGCGTCTCCTTCATCATCTCCTGGAAGGAGTCGAACCGCTTGGAGAGGTCCTCAAGCGACGCCATGATCCGGAGCTCACCCTTCATCGGCTTCCTCGCCGGGCGCCAGCCCCAAACCATCGAAAAACTCTTGATGTGGAAAAAAATTTTATGGTGAAAAAGTAGGAGAATCGAAGGTTGTTGATACCAATTGTCACGAACTCGCAACAATTGAATCAATTATGCCGGGTAAATTGAGAAATTGGGGAGGATTCGAGAGAACTGGAAAGGGGAACGAAGGGAAGAACAGGAGAGCGAGAGCGGGATTGGGGAATTTTGAGTTCTCGTTATTCCATAACCGACTTCGATTACATCGGCAGCCCCTAATAAGCATGCCGTCCACACCACGCATTGGGCCGAGCCCTACATCCTACTTGGGCCAAACTCCAGCGTGCCACCGGCCCATCGTCCACACAACCAATCGACAATACAAAGACAATAGCTGGATACCGCTGAACTTAATCACCCACCGGACATCTTCTTCGTGACATATTATATTGTACCCGCTCTAACGACGGGCAAAGGCGAGGGAGGTGGTGGGCCGGGCCACTAATCGCTTGCGTGTGTCCGAATTTATCGCGCCAATAACGAGTTTCCGCAATAAATTCTAATAACAATCACAGACCGACCATCCGCGCCACAAAGTGCGGATGCAGAGTTTATTTGACGATTGACCTACTAAACACCATGTGGCACAATTTGGTTGGAAGTCCGCACGCAAAACCTTACTCGCTTTGAAACTAAAAAGTTTCGTAGTTCTTCTATCGTATTTTTAGGGTTGCATAGGAATTTCGGTTGCTTTCTCAAATTTGTTTTCTTACATATGCCGAAGAACGGTTTGTGGAGGCAACCATGCCACACAAGAACGACTAACCGGTAACACAAACGCTAAAAGAACGACTAATTGGTAACACAAACGCTAAAAGAACGACTAAGCGGTAACACAAACGCTAATCTTTTTGTATCCAAGTTTTGTTCTCGTTCTCTCCTTGTTGAAGGAATGAAGAACCCATTCAAGCGGGAGCTCATCGAGACACTCCCATCACTCCAATGATGGTACTAAAGGAGGGCTCTCTCTCATGACACCGACATCGACTCTCGGGGGTCAAATGAAGAATTTCGGCAGGCAGCGGCGTGGGCGTAACGAGGCCCGACGCCAAGTCAACCGAGTTCAATGCGGTGGGTGGGGTAACGGTAACAGGTTTGAAACGGGAGGGGGTGGGGGCAGAACGGGGCAGCTCGGGCGGCGGCGCCTTCACCGCCGCAAGAGACGGGTGCAAGGACAGCTCTACCGTGCTTAGACGAACGACGCCGTGGATCGCCAGGATGTTCACGACATTTTGGCTGGAAACCATGACCTTGAAAACGCAGTCTCCAGCTCGGGAGATGTTAAGGCGATTCGCATTGTGGAACAAACCGGCGATGCAATGCATTCGGGACGAAAAGCCATTGAAGCCGAGGATCACGGGGAGGGGAGTAACCCAAATTGGCGCCGGCGACAGGGAGGGGGCGAGGAGGTTGGGCACCACCGTGTCGTGAGAAGTTGGCGAGGAGGTTGTCCGTAGATCGGAAGACGGCAACGGTGGCGGGGACGGATGACCGGGCCAGAACATGCCGGAAGGGACGGGTCGCCCCCCCGGCGAGGTGCCGGAGGCGAGGCGGGAGTGGTGGGAGTAGGAAAGGTAGGGGTGGTTGTCGTTGTTGGCGGCGAGAGCACGCCGGCTTGAGTGGTGGTGGTGGTGGCGGCGGTGGGCAAGGAGGAGGTGAGGTGGGAGCGGTGGGGGGTGGAGGTGGTGATGGCGGCGGCGGCCGAGGGCGTGGCGGGGGTGGGGGCGGTGGCGGAGGCGGGGGCGGCGGTGGGTTGCGGGGCATCCACGGGGCACTCTCGCGGGTTGCGAGCCACTCGGCACCGTGCTGCATAATCTTTTGAATGTGCCACCCTTCGCCGCCGGGGCCTTGCCCCGGTTTGCCGGCTCCCCCGCAGAGGGCGCTGTCGAGCGGTCTTGTCTCCCCGTCGAGACAACTATGCCATTGAAGCCTAGGACGTGCGCCTTCAATGGCCAAACAACCGCACCGCTCCTCCTACCTTCAAGTCGCCTCCCCCCCTGCCCCCATCTCCTGGCCTCTAAACCCCTTAAGCCCCTCTCCAACCCGAACGCGTGCTTTCGATGCCTCGCCACTGACCACAAGGTGCGTGACTATTCGTGACCATGTACACCGCAACGCGTTGCCAGCGCTCCGGTCACCGTAGCTCGAAGTGCACGATGTTCCGCCGCCTCCTCGGCCCGGCCTCGCTAGCACTCATCGTCCGGCCGTGTTGCGCAACTCCGCGCCGGTTGCGCCGCCCCACGCTCCACCACCCCTGCCACCCGCCACCCACGCCACCCGCCGCTGCTGTTCCCCGACCTCACCTCCACCTCAACGCTGCCTCGCCCGACCAACATGGTGGCTTCCTCCTCATCGGCTCAGCGGCCCCGACCCCCGGCTACGGCGACCACCCGCCATGTGCTGGTAGAGGTCCTCAACACGCAGATCCCGGCGCCCTCATTGCACACCGCCCGCGCTTCCTGAACCGCACGTCCCGGGCCGGGGGACGGACCAGCGGACGGACGGCTCCTCGCCGCCTCCTCGGAGTCCTCCACGGCGGCCCGAGAGCTCCCCGCCCCCCCGGGTTGCTGCTCTCCCCCGCTTTGGGCTCCCTCCGCCCCGGCCGGTGGTGGGAGGCTCGCCCACGCATCGCACTCCCCGCGTACATGGAGCGACTCACGAGAGAGGGGAGTACGAGAGTGAGGACTTCAACAACCCGGACTCGGTGATTGCCTCGCTGGATGCAACGCCGCAAGCGCTACGTCGGCGCCTTTGGGTCTCGCGGGCGCCGCCGGGAGCTCACGAAGCTTCTATTCGCCTATGTCGAGCCAATTGCTCGGGCGGTGGAGGTCGATGACTTCCTCCGCGGCGCCGCCGCACTTTCGGTCGAGCCTCTTCTCCCCGGCCGACTTCCCTCCTCGCTAGCGGTGCCATCTTTGCTCGTTGTGCCTCTTTGGCCGATAGGGACTCTCTGCGCCTTCAGAGTCCCATCTCCTAGGACGGCCACATGCCGTACCTCTTTGACAGTTCTTAACCGATTCAATCAAGTAAATATCCCTCAAATCATCCACTTAAACAAAGTGGGAAATTCATTAAATCCATATATCAAAGAAGTTTTTACTTTAGTTCATACTAAATGTCAATCCATGGTATTTCTACACCCGCTCGAATTTGTATCTCGAAATTGGGATAGTTAAGTGACCAGTGCTAAATAGATGCATTAGAAAGTTTATTAAAATAAATTTAGATGATATTTGAGCAAGGGGGAGCGGCGGTGCAGCGTGCATGACACGGCAAAGTGCGTGCATGCATGGCAAGTCTCGATGTGCCTCCTCCGGCCGGTCGCAAAGCGGCCGTGCTCGACCCTGGGCGGCTTGCTCAAAATCATCAAAATTCATTTTTCTAACATTTCTACTACATAAATTTGGTCATTCCACTTCCTATTCTTGACGCGATTCGATCAAACTCTAAATCTTGCATAGATGGACCCCGGAGGTGATTCCCATGGAAAAGGAAGCAGAGGGTCAAGGTGATTGACGGAAGGGGCGGAGGAAGGAAGAATCGAACGGGGGGGTGGCGGTGGAGCAAATTGAGCTTGCGAGGAGCAAAGAAGCGGGCGGTATGGGTACACCATTGTACCCGCGGTGAACAAGGCACCCGGATCACCCCCTTAGTGTTTGATAACTTGACTACATGCAGCGGGTTGAGGGTGTGTTTGAGATGACGGCCCCCTGTCAATGATCCTCCTATCCGATCGTGAGCTACTTCAAGAAGCAAAGAGAAGTAGCGAGATGCTATAGCTTACAATGTCTATGCGAGATGAGCGCAGACGAGAGGGGATTGATGAGAGGTTTTGGGCAAAGCATTTCCTCCAATTTCTATCGGCAGTTTCTCCTCCACTCCACCAAGAGCAAGATCACAACCATGCATTATATTGATTTTGAGAGGATGGCGGACAAAGGAGGAGGAGGCCTTCAATGAGGCAATTGAAGCTTGTGAGAAGTTTGAGTCGACGAGATATCTTGTCTTTCAAGCATGATTGGAATGAGGAGATCCTTAGTCGGTTCCATGCCACTTATTATCGGGACAGCCGTCGACACCATCCTTTGGATGACCGACAGAGGCACTATAGAGTTGACTTTGTCACCTTACGTCGATACTTGGTTTTGGGGCTGACCACGAGAGAGTACACGGATATACATGAGATTGACCCCATTGAGGCCAAGACTATCGAGGGATTTTTCGGGCGAGATCCTCACCGCTTGGAAAGAGGAAGGGGTTGAAGGACTTCTTCTATGTGATGAACAACCTCTGCAGATGCACCATTGATCCTAAGGATGGGGCGGCCTCTGATGTGAATGGTTATGCTAGAAATCTGCTTGCTCACTTCAGGAATGATGAGACTTTCAATGTGGGAAAGTTCATTTGGAGGCGACTAGCAAATGCCATGGATGATGCTAGGAGGAACCCGCCATATGCTCCTTACATTATGTTCATGATTGAGAGGGTGGGGGGGGAACATCTATCCCAAGGATTGCTTTCACACAGTCTATAATATAGAGAAGACCCATGGCTTGGATGGTGGGAAGACTAGTGGCAGAACAAGACCCTCAGCAGGAGGCACCTCGGCTGGCAGAGAGGACATGGAGCAGCCCTCTAGCTCTAGGCCCAGGAGACACAGCAGGTCTCGATCCAAGGTGAAGAAGTGGATCAAGGACATTTTTGGGCATTGCACTTATGCATCTCAAAAGAGACTTATGAGTTGCGAGGGGAGGTTAGACAGCGTTCAAGAGTGTCGGGGAGAAGCAAGGACTTCCGGTTCCCCCTTCTATCCCTAGACCACCACAAGATGACGACTCCCGAGCTTTCGGCTACCGGCGGCTCGGACCGAGGACTTGTCGATCTCGCTTGGTTCCTTTGCTCGCCGGCCCAAAGACGTCGCTTCACTGCCGCTCAAGCAGACTAGTGCAGTTATTTCTGAGGAGGACGAGGACACAGCTTCCAGCCGCGAGGACACTAGTGAGGAGTGACTCCGCCTCTGTTTCTTCTCTTTTCTATGATCTTTTTGGTGCTTGACGCCAAAGGGGGAGAAAATTAGAAGAAATGAGAGATGAGAGGGGTCAAACTTTTTCGACGCCTGGAGTTGGTTCGAGGATGATGCAGCAGCTGATCTTCAGAGTTTAGATCCCTTGAGAGTAGCTTGTTAGGTGTGAGTTTGAGAGAAACTCTATTTTATGTAATAATGCCACCTATGACTTGTTATTCCTCAGATTTGGTTGTTGGCTGTTTAAACTCTGTTTTAATTATCCTGCTGCATGTTTAGAGTATATATATCTTGTCATATACGCTGTGATGTGATGTTATGCATGCATGCGTGGCGATAGTCGCGGCGGCGCCGCACAGTAGCGGCGCAAGGCCGCGCACATCACATCGTGCATGCAGACACTCTTTTTGTGCTCGATCATATTATCATTTGTCATATGCATCACGGATATATTTTTCGACACCTTTGAGCACCCCACAAAGAACCATGGATGTAGGGGAGGCCTTGCACACTCTAAATGTATATCTTGACTTTTATGTCAAAATTGAGAATTCAAATCTCACTTATACATTTAGGGGGAAGCCTCACAACACCTAAATATGTGAAATTGACATTTCAGTCAACCATGAGAATTCAAAACTCAATCACATATTTAGGGGAGGTTCCTACATCCTTGGTCTTCGTAATCTAAGTTTGACTTTACATCTTATGTAAGCTCTAATTTGGTTGTCATCAATCACCAAAAAGGGGGAGATTGTAAAGTGCAATCAAGCTCTAAGTGGGTTTTGGCGTTGATGACCACCGAATTAGGGGACTAATGAGTTTTACTGAAGATGACATGCGAGGGATTAAAATATGGAGTTGATGAACAGGTCCAAAAGTACCAAATAAGCTAGATGGTGGTGTTTCGGCTCAAGGCGTTTAAATTATTTTATATTTCGAATCTTGAGTTTAGGAAATGCCGTACTATTAAGAGGATCCTAGGATTCTCGGTACTGTGGACCAAGTGCTCTAAACATCAAATCCGGACACAACACTCGGCTCCAAACCCGACCACCCGGCATTTCTACTTGCTTCTCACCTTTTTGTTGTCGGGTTGGCGCGGCAAAGGTTGCGCAATGGTGCGGCGGTCGGCGCCCACGCGGCGGCCGATGCAGCGTGTCGGCTTGGCGGTGCCACACTTAAATCCTACCGTTGGGTCCGTGAGGTATAAATACTCATTCTACCCCTCCCCAACGGTTACACCGGCTCACTTCATCTTCAACCTCGCGACAAAGAGCGAGGAAAATAGACCTCTTGCTCTCTCTCACTCCTCCATTGTTGCTCCTCCTTTCCCCAAGCAAAGATTTCGATTCCACCATCAAATCTTGAGGGAAAAGGCAGCAAACTGCTTGTGGAGGCCGGATCTACTACTTCCCCCACTCAAAAGAGCATTTAGTTCACGTTTGGCCGGAACCCTAGGGTTCTTTACTCTTGGAGCTTGCTCCTAGACGGCTAGGCGTCGCCCTTGAGCTTGCCCCCTTCGTGTGGCAGCCTTGGGAGGTTTGTAACCTCACTCTACAAACAATACATTACCCCACATCTCTAGGGTTAACTCCCTAGACTTGTGAACGAGGGAAAAAGCAAGCCGGTGGGCAAGCTAAGCCTTGTGTGGCAACCTCAACAACGTGGACGTAGCCCAGCTTTGTGTGGCGCGGTGAACCACGGGTCAAATCCTTGTCTCACTTGTTCTCCCTTTACTTTATTGCATATTTGTCTTGTGAGAAAGGGCTTCGACCCGATCTACTTGGTTGCCGGGTTTCTGCCAGCCTTTGAAGGTTTTTCGTGGTATATTTGTGTGCAGAACAAGTGGGAACCTTGAGCACCAAACTCCAGCCGTGGACTAGCTTTTGGGAGTGCTCGTTCGGTGATACGCCAGCAGTGCCGCTTCGACCACAGTGGGCAAAGGCCGCTACCGCCGGGGCCGAGAGAAGTGTCTCTCTGTCTCTGTCTACTCGTTTGTTGGTCCAGCTTCACGCGGCAAGCCGCGACTTGACGCGGCGATCGCCGCGCCTGTGTGTACCGACGTCTACGAAGTTTTAACAGTCAATTTTGGGGTTAAGTTTATTCACCCCCCCCACCTAGGCTTCCATCGGATCCTACACAGCTCGGGGGTTGCGGCCAAAGGCGCCTGTGGGTTACGCCGACTCCACCACCTAGGCCGTGCGGCGTAAGGCGCCGGCTCAACTCGCGATCGGGCTACTCGGGCGGGCTTGAAGAAGCACGTCAAGAAGTCCAACATCCTCGACGCGCAACATCTTGCCGGTGGGGGGTTGGGGACCTCCGCAAGCTCATCGGCGCGCCGCCTTGGCTACAACGATGCCGCTCCACGATGATCGCCGCCGCTCCATGAGGATCATGGCCTTGCTCTTCGCTAGCGGCTCGCATCATCCCCTTGCGGCCGGGACTTAATTGTGGTTGACGTTGTTACTTTGTAGTTCTTTTCGCCGCCGTTGTCGTTACTTTTCGATGTTGTTGTTGTCTTGTTTCATTCGGTGTATTGGCCGGAAACCATGAACTCAAGCAATCGCGCTTTTCTTATTGTCTCGTGGAATGTTCGTGGTTTGGGTGATTCGGACAAGTGCAAAGTTGTGCACGATGCTCTCGATGATGTAATGTCATCGATCGTTTGTATTCAAGAGACAAAACTCGGACATCTCCTCTTTCAAAGCGAAAACCTTCCTCCCCCTACTACGGCTTCCTCCTATGCTTACAAACCTATTGATGGCTCCGGGGGCATCCTCACCTGCTTGGGACCCCTCCCTCTTCTCCCTCCAAAACTCGTTCATACGCCCACGCTCCCTCTCAAGCGCCTTGTGTTGCAACGCCATTAACCTTGACCTCACCGTCACCAACACCTACGGCCCCGCCGACCACCAAGGCTCTTTGCCTTTCCTCCGTAACCTTTCCGATCTTCCACCGCTCATCCACTCCCCTTGGATCCTCCTAGGTGACTTCAACCTCGTGTCATTTGCTTGGCGTCTTACAAAATCAATGGCCGTTCAACCCGTCACTTAAAGTCGCTTTTAACGATACCATTCAGAGCCTTTGCGTTTCAGAGGTCGAGCTCTCGGATCATCTTTGCACTTGGTCGAACAACCAGCCCAACCCAATCTTAGCCAAGCTAGACAGAGTGTTCACGGACAACGCCTTCAACCTAGCATACCCGTTGTGCACCCTTTCCTCTCTACCACGACCAACGTCGGATCACACCCCACTCCTCCTAAGCTGTCTCGACCGATATTCCCAAAGCCAACAACTTTCGGTTCGAGAACCATTGGCTACGAAACCTAGCCTTTCTCCCCTCGATCCTCCCGGCTTGGCGCGGGCTCCTCCAAAGAAGACAGACACGTTCAGCACGCTCGCCGCATGTATCAAGTCGACGCGGTCGGCAGCCAAGGTTTGGAAATGGTGTACCAGTGCACCACCACAAACTATACGTAACTGTCTTTTCATCATACAGCTGTTCGATTTCTTCGAAGAAACGAGAAACCTATCAAGTGCAGAATTTCAAGCACGGGCAATTGCAAGGGATGGCCTCCATGAGGCGATCAGTGCCAAGGCTGCATATTGGAAGCAAAGGAGCAAACATAGAGCCATTCGTGAAGGGGACGCCAACACCGCGTTCCACCACGCGAACGCTACTCAACGCATGCGCGACAACTACATCTGAATGGTCCGGGTTCAAGGGGCCGAGGTGGTCTCTCATGCTGGCAAGACGGAGGCCCTGACATGCTTCTTCAGATCGATCCTTGGAACGCCAGGGTCCTCCACACCACTAGATCTGGATCACCTATACACATCAAGCTACCGGCCGAAAGTGAAAGTCGGGACGATGTTTTTCTCTGGGGCCGGCGATGCAGTGCTCTTCGGGCTATGAACAAATGCAGTGCTCCGGGGCCCGACGGTATGGGGCCGGCATTCTACAAAGCGGCGTGGCCGAGCATCAAGCAACAAGTCATGCAGTTCCTGAGTGCCTTCCATCGCCAGGAGGTCAGCCTAGAACCTATCAATCGGTCACACATGGTGCTCATTCCAAAGAAACCGGGTGCTGTTGACGTGGACTCCTTCAGACCGATCTGCCTTCAGAACTGCAGCCTAAAGATCCTTTGCAAGATCCTAACAGCAAGGCTACAAGATGAGATCCCAAGACTAATTGACATCCTGCAGACAGGTTTCATCAGAGGGCGTTCTATCTCTGAAACATTTGTTTATGCAGCCGAGCTAGTGCAAGTGTGTCACAAGAGGAAGAAGCCAACGCTTGTTCTGAAACTAGACTTCGCAAAAGCGTTTGACACTATAAACTGGCAGGGCCTCTTTGCAGTCCTAAGGGCAAGAAACTTCTCGGTCAAATGGATAGCTTGGATGGAGGAAATCCTGTCTTCCTCTAAATCTGCGGTCCTAGTTAATGGCTGCCGGGGTCCCTGGATCACTTGCAGGAGGGGGCTTCGTCAGGGAGACCCCATCTCCCCTTACCTCTTCTTGCTAGTTGCTGAAACGCTCCAATGCTTAATCAAGGACAGTGGCAGCATCAGGCACCCCACCGAGGATGGACTGCCATGCGCAGCACTCCAATACGCCGATGACACACTGTTAGTACTGCGAGGAGATGTCACTGACGCTGCATGCCTCAAACAGGTGCTTGACCGTTTTGCAGCATTCTCAGGGCTGAGCATCAACTATACAAAGAGTACCTTGGTCCCGATTCACATGGCTGAGCAACAAGTGCAATCATGTGTTCAGATTTTGGGATGCAAACGGGAAAGTTTCCCCCAGCCATATCTTGGCCTACATCTGTCAGTGCACAAGCTCCCTCTATCAGCCTACACCCCTTACATTCAGAAGGTGGATCGACACTTAGGATCGTGGCAGGCTCAGCTACTGAACCCGATGGGCAGAACAGCCCTGATCAACTTTGTGCTTGACTCACAACTAGTCTACCTCATGAGCTCATTGCAGATACCACCTTCAATCATCCAGTTCATGGACAAGAATCGAAGAGTGTTCCTTTGGTCTGGGGACACCACTGGCAAGGCGTCGCCGGCGGCGTGTCTCGTGGCCTGGGTCTCTGTCTGCAGGCCAAAGCTTTCAGGCGGCCTTGGCATCAAAGACCTGGGCACCCACAATCTTTGCCTCCTACTGAAGCTGCTCCACAAGCTGTTCTGTCCGCATGACTCTGCGTGGGCACAATGGGTACAGGGTCGCGCATCCATCTGCTCCATGGGTGGCGGCATCCATGGCCAACATTGGGAGGTGCTCAGAACACTGCTGCCACTACACCAAGCTATCACGACGGTTGCCATTGGAAACGGAAGCAATTGCTCCTTCTGGCTTGATGTCTGGGTTGGTGACGAGGCGCTCGCGGACTGTTATCCGGCCCTGTACTCTCATTGCCGCAAAAAGGAGGCATCAGTCAGTGAGATGTTGGAGATCGGCATACATCAAACACTTGCTCCACTGCTGTCCTCTAGAGCTGTGCAGGAGCTTGACCTCGTCCAGACAATTGTTGCTGAGGTCTCGCTCGGCGACGAGCCAGATTCCCGGGCGTCGCCGTTCATCACACCAAAGGGAAGCCTGGACAGCTCCGCCCTATACTGCTTGCTCAAATCACAAGGGCAACACGGGGACGAAAGATCGGTCTTCGTCTGGAAGAACTCAGCGCCCCAAGAGTGCAGCTCTTCATGTGGCTGCTGCTTCAAAAAAGGATTCAGTGTCGCACGGTCCTGCACAGGAAGCATGTCCTACAGTCCTTCTCTCCAACCAGCGAGGTCTGTAACCTTCTCGATGAAACACCTGATCAGTGGCTGTGCGCTGGGAAAGTCCTTCTGGGAGAGACTGAACATGCAGCACATCATCGGAGTCGACATGGCTGACCTGCACCGCGTGAAGCCTAGCGCGGGTGTGGCAGACGAGGAGTCCTCAGCGTTCCTAGCTTTGGCATGTTGGCAATTATGGAAGGCGAGGAATGCAGCTGTTTTCAGAAATGAAACAGTGGATGTCGAGCAGCTACTTCTCTCATGCCGGCAAATGTCTGAAACCTGGCGAGCAAGATTCAAAAGAAAGAAGAAACCAATAGCTGACAAATGGTGTAACATTTTTGATATGGCTAGAGTAGGCTAATCTCTATGTACAAACCCCTCTCCCCTTGTTGAACACCTTGTAAATGCTACTCTGATGAGGCCATTTTAGGGCCAAAGAAATAAAATTTAGGTGGGGACCGCCTCCCCTGAACATTCAAAAAAAAAAAATGAAGAAGTTGCAATGCGAAGGGCAATACCATGGTCCATGGTGCATATGAGCAAGCTCCGGCAAGGTGGATCCTGAGACGTAACTTGAGTTCCACAATATACAATAATACAACTTCCTCGCCATCCGAGATCGGCTTTAAATTATATATATTTCCATAATATCAGGCATATACATATCCATTGACATAGGTTTCAGGGGTTTGGATAGTGCAGAATCATATTCGTTCCCACCCAAGGGCAAGTAAATTTACCTGAACTCATACCCTAATGAATCAAAAACACACTCCCAGATTCCCTGGATATAGGATAGGACCGTTGCCATCCCTGGATATAGATAACACTGCATTGTTCAACAAGATTTGTAAATATATACCAAGATGAATCAATTTCATCTTCTCATGAAAGCCATGAGATAGAACATTTATCTTACGCACCAAATACGAAGGCACCAAATCCTCTCCCTGGAGATCCTCCAGTGCGGTTTTGGGAAGTTAACATTATAAACAAGAGAAAATGTTTTTCTCAGATGAAGCAGGTACATTATTCTATTCTATCCTCAAGAAAACTCCAATCGCAAGCAGAGACGGTATATTTCTCTACAGCTTAGATGCCTGCTCAACCCCTGAAGAGTATCCGTTCAGCCATGTCTTTTGGATGTGGGTTAACACAAAGCCCTCTGGGGATTCAGGCTGGCATAAGAAATACAGAGTTAGCATAGGCAAACAACTGTTCTATGAGCTCCATGTCTTTCACAAAACGCAACACGTATAGAACCAAAGCAAGACTTGACATAACTAATGTATACAACCAAAACAAAGAGGATGATATACCTTTAGAACCAAAGCAAGACTTGACAGAGAGCACACACGCACATCACCTGGAAGTAGAGTGGAATTACAAGTCAAAATTAACTGCCAACAAATAGAATATAATGTATATTTGTGGAAAGCTCTGAATAATAGATGGAAGCAAAATATAAGCAGACGGTTAAAGGGACATTAGTTATGTCCTACATTGAACAGAACCAGAGAACAAGGCATAATAATGTCCTACATGGTTACATGCATACAAACTAAAGCATGCCATAAATTATAGAACATGTCTAATACATGAAGGACGCTGAGGAAAACCGAGAGCTCTCAAAATAATCAAATCACTATTTCAAATTAATGATCTCTTTCACATCCTCAGCTGACCAAGCAATCAACAGTTTCATGCAAACGCCGCCTCATCCCAACGAAAAACAAGAACATCTTCTCTATGAACTTGTCTATTTATTCATGCTAGTCTATAATGTGGAGCAACACATGATACTTATGACTCAATGAAATAAAGACATTTAAACCTGCTTCAATAATTCTTATGTGACATTGAATGATTGCCTCATGTCATATATACAATGTATCAGTGACATATCTCCAGACCCACCTTGTCAACGATACAGGATTGTTTTAATAGTTTAAGTGGCATATATGATTTTGATTCAATCCCTAATATCGCATAAGCACCCCAAATTATACAGCAGTGTTCTTTTTTAAAATAATGAGAGAATAATTCAAACAGCTGAGTTACAACAGCTATATCCATTTCTCTGCCAAATGCATTTTGTAACTAGAAACCACACCTACAAACCATCCACAGAAGAACATCACACATGCTACAGTCAAATTCAATATGCTTTTCTGTATTCTAACCTCATCAAATCTAACATACTTTCACCCCACCCTATTACACACATAGATTATGTAGACATTTACCACAGTTTCACATTGTATTTTACTATTTTCCCCACCAGAATGAATCACTTAATCTATCTTAGTTCCTAAATCCACAAACATTTTTTCCACTAATCTTTTTTCTTTAGCAGTATGGTGGGGCATTCTCTTGTGAATTACATTAGCAAGCAAGGTTACATTACGCGCTAGGCACTCTCTAGGCGGTGACCCACCGTCTAGAGCCTAAGCAAGCCTGGGCGTTTTATATATCTACTGATACTGATATACATATATTATCTTCTAAAAGAAAAAAAATAAACAGCAGAATACTGGGCTTAGAAAGATAGATAAAAAGGTCACGCTCGACACCCACTGCCTCTGCACGATCTCACACATCAGCCACCTCCCTCCCTCTCGCTCCTCTAGTCACACCCACCACCGCACACACACACGGATGCTCCTGCGCCCGCCACTGCTCAATGCTCCTCCCCCATCGGCGACCTCCGCCCAACGCTCCTCCCCCACCGGCACGCATACTGCCGCCGCCGGGCTGGCACCATCTAGGGTACCACCTACTTCCCTAGGCAAGGCGGTACCCCTCTGCCCAGCTAGAGGCGTGCCTAGGCAAGCACGGAAGTGCGCCTTTTTGAACACTGTTACCTACACTTTCTTGCTGCTTATAGTAGAAGCTAAGTATACAACAGTTTAATCTGTGCTTCCCCAACTGGATGAACTAGCTAGTATTTGCAGAACCCATAAGCACATGACTAATGAATCACAACTGAAAGCTTGGTTGCAAAACTCCGTATGAAAATCCGATCATTTTCATAAACTCAAGATTCACAGCTTCTGATATATAAGTGTTTCTCTTGTGAAATGGTTATGATGATATTCTACAAGCTCAAGCTGTAGCCTGCATATGGCATAATCTATATCTATATCTATATCTATATCTATAAACAACATAAAATAGTCACCACGAAAGTTCAGAAAGATGACATGAAACTGGAAGTTTGGAACAAACTGTATAAAATGGCACAATAACCTAAACTGGTTGTTCTGTGTATATTCAAGAATCAAGACTTACCTTCTGATTCCCACAAGTCAAATCTCACCACCCAACTATCTGAACCAGTCTGTGTGATAAAAAGTCTGTCCACCCATGCTCGGTACTTTTTCCCTTGTTTGTCACCATAACATGATCCCAATGCATCAATGGATGCATGGAGTGAGAGTTCAAGCCCAGCAGGATGGATGATAACTCCATTTGCATGCTAACACAGACAATAATAAATAAGAAAGAACTCAATCTTAGAGATCAATGAAACAATAACGCGTGCTCTCCTGACAATTTGTTGATATACAAAGTTCTGACAAGCTTTATTAAGAATAATAAAAATGCAATATGAAATGCTACACTATATAACATACATATATGATACAGAAAGGATCATGAGAAGGTACTTAACAAAGAAAAAATCAAACTGCAAAGGCATATACTTACAGTGATGTTTTTGAAGTACTTTAGAACTGAATCAGACTTTGGAACCTCAGCTCTGCGCCACTTCTCATAGAGAACGTAGAACTTTACTACAGCATCTGTAGGTTTGAAAGGGGCTTCCTTTGCATAAGGGAACTCCACGTCTCTAGGAGAAATGTTAGGTCCTAGCTTGAAGTGCCCAATAGCTTGTATAATACCAGCTGCGCATCTCTCATTTGCATGAATTATCTTTGGGTTATCCTTCGCATTTTCTGTGTACCACTGAAGCAGTTCCTCTTGGGCATTGCTGACCTGAGCATTTGAAAAATTTGGAGTTGCAGTAAGTATTCAGGCATTAACTTTGTTAGATACTTGATGTAATGTATTATTCACTGACCATGACACCATGTACTCCAGGGATGCTGAATAATTCTGCATCATTACCAGAGTCACCACAAACAAGAGTATTGTTGGGCGGTTTTTCCGCATGAGCTTAGCTTTTTAAGTAAATATGCAAGTGCCTGGCCCTTTCCAGCTCCTTGGGGTAATATATCAAGGTCCTGGCCACCACTATATATTATTTTGGCATCTAGCTGTTCACAAGAAATAAAGCAGTCAACTATAATGTGTCTCAACATACATAAAGGAAATTATCCAAAACCAAATCACAACAATATAAGATGCATGCGGCCTCACCCCACGTTTTTCCAACCTCCCGGCAACAGATTTTATCACTTCCTGGGCATTCTTCTTATCAACCAAAAAGCTGACCTTGTGTGGGCGCTGTTCTGTCTCTGGCTGTATCCATGCAAATGTAAAAAGTAAAGCGGTATTAATTCCAACCAAAATGAATAGAGATGAAGGCACCAGCCAAGCATGCAGCAGAACATACCTGAAGCTTCAGCTCAGAAAAGCTCGCAGTTTCTTCTACGACAATATTTCTGTCCCACTTATTGTTCAGATATTCTTCCCAGCCATCATCAGGAACCATTGTCTCCCCATATGTTATCTCAGTGCCAACAGACAGGATAGTGATGTCTGGAGTTAGCATAGGCTTCTCTTTCCTCAATTCCTTGTATAGTATTGGTGATCTTCCAGTCGAGAAGACAAGTAGAGAATCCTGGCAGTAAACAGATTCCCACAGGGCACCAAACCTAAGCAAGGACGAGTTCTCCTCGTCGTGATGATCAACCTGCAAGTTTTAGCCATCCCAAAAGAATTAGGAGTCTACATACAGATATAGCTTAGGGCAGACCAAGATATGGGTGGAAGACACACTCACCATTGTATGGTCAAGATCTGAAACAATCATAAGACGTGCAGAACCACTGAGCTTATCCATCTTGGCAGTCTGCGACAAAGACGGTTACAAAGTTGAGTAATTAAACAAAGAATTCATGATTTCAGGTAAAATACAATAACAATAATTGGTAATTTCGTTATGGTGTCAGCGAATCAGTGTCATTGAAAGTTGTGAACTGTATCGTCCAAGATTCTTCAGTAAGGCAAGGTGCGGCGAGGCACCCCTTCCAAACACCTAGGCGTCTAAGGCATGCGTGCGAGGATACAAACATCTTAATATATAATATAGTATATAATGATGCAACTAGAATTTAGAAGCAAATTATACTTTAGTACTGTCAATTCTTAGTGTCTAATAATACCACTATATAACCAAGGAAGTATTGCAACTAAGTATTAGTGCTGAACTGCAGATCAGAGCACCAGACACGCGTTCACGCAAGAATAAGCAGAACAGAGCAGCCTGAGTAGTGAAGAGAAAGGAGGGAGCAGGAAGAAGAAAGGAGGGGGGACAGAGACCAAAGGAGCGAAGCAGAGCAGAGCAACGGAAGGAGCAAAAGCAGATGAAGCAAGGATCAGGAAGGAAGCGCAAACAGGGGAGAAACGACGGGAACCTATGAGCAGAAGGTGGTGGAGGCGTCGCGATGCGAATCAAGAAGGGGGCGGAGTCGTGGATGAAGGCCGCCCTACCACCGGGTTCCAGGTTTCGCTCTCTCGTCTCTTTCCCTCCCGGCCACTCTGTTCGGTTTCTCTAAAACCATGAGGATTGGAAACGGTCGAGGGGAATCAATCACCTACAAACCAAAATCCTCCTCAATTCACTTTCAATCCCCTTCAATTCCCATGATTTAGGGATGAAACGAACAAGGCCTCAAATGGCGCGGATTCCAGAT
This sequence comes from Hyparrhenia diplandra, assembly GCA_015847255.1. NCBI lineage: Eukaryota > Viridiplantae > Streptophyta > Magnoliopsida > Poales > Poaceae > Hyparrhenia > Hyparrhenia diplandra. The sequence continues at coordinate 18,876 of JADLZK010011467.1, forward strand.
GGGGCGGCCTTTCCCTCGCAGAGGCGTAGTAGTAGGCGCGCGAATCCCTCTCATTGCTCCCGCGCCCGAGGATCAATCATCAATCAATCAAAAAAACGAAGAAACGATCCCGTGCTTACCGACGCGAGGAGAGATCGACCCGAGTTCTGGAAGGCTGCGGTGTGGAGGGGAGGGAGACGGGGCCAAGTAGAAGGCGGTGGTGGAGAAGGGAGACGGTTTTCGGATCCCAAAAATTGGTTGGCGCTCCGTAGCATTTCTTGTTTACAAGGTGGTGCGGAGGCGTCGCGCGCGCTGCCACCCGTCTATCCGCTATCGCCGATGCCACATGGGCACATGACCACCCCTCGAAAAATGATGATTCCTTTTTTTATACAAGTACATACATCGAAAGGAATTCTGTACTACGACGTATGCGTCTTTTTTCAAAGAGGATGGAGACTTCAATCAAAACTTAGCATTCTTTTACAAAGGGGAATATTCTCGCTAATGGCTTTTTTCTCGAGGTAGCTAATCTCTAGCTAGACAGAGTCTCGTTGAATGGCGTAGTTCAACTAAACTTCAAAATACAAAATCCAACGTTTGAAAACCAATCTAAAAATATATTGACGGTAATGAAAGAAACATAAACAGTAGCAAGGATTAGGTTTAGTTCAAATAAATGTACTGACAAAAACACATAATGTAGGACTTAGCCAATAAAATATTTTTTTCACGTATCAGTTTCATTTGTACAATTTTTTGCATTATACACCATTCCATGTTTATTTTTGTGAAATATAGATATTGAATCGCTCGCTGCTACTCTAATGATATAATAATAGTTTCTAAATAATACTTGAATTACTCGTTACATTCTCTGTGTCAAAACTGACGGTGACAGATCAACAGTACGATCAAAATCACCTCAACTTGATCGTCTGATTCATAATATTTTTTTCACATTCTGGGCACCGAGATCCATAGAATTTTTTGCAATCAGAAACAAGTACCTGATGCTACCCATACCAGAACATATTAAATAGTTTGTTCTCCAACCTAATAAGCTACCATGGCCAAATCAGCACAAACATTTAACATGACGGCACAAATATTCCACAACATTCCACAAGCTATAGCTCTGCTGGAATGGCAGTCCAGAGTGCAAGTGCGCCAATTGTATCATATATCCTTTTGCTTTAGTTTCTACAAATTCAAGAAGTCCACAGCTGTCTATAGCTAGCTTATATTGCAAGTTACAAGATCAAAGGTGCATACACAATGAAGCCAATGCAACCACCAATGGGATAAAATAATCCACAAGTTTTCATGATTTTGTCAGCACTGCCAAGTGGTGGTCTCCCCTGCAGCAAAGCCCTGCAGACCGGGATCCTCCTCACCTTGATCAATGGTGCCTGTGCCGATCTTTTTTTCACGAGATGAACGCGAACTGTAGTAGTCAACCCGGTCTGAAATCGTGAGCACGAAAGCAACATAAGAACCCAAGTCCTGAATAGAATAGCTCAGGGGGCATCGACAGAACACACTGCAAAAAAATATAACATACCTCGTGATGAATGGCGCCTTGATTTCTCCTTGTCTGATTGTCCTGCATTCAAGATACAATGAATCACCTGAGAATACTATAGGACGCTTTGAATACTCCCTCTAGTCACAAGTGATGTTTTGGACATTGGCAATCTTCAAAATATGACCTTGACTGCTACATTTTGTTAAAATATCTATAAACAAGCAAAAAAAAAAATTATAAAACTATGATTTACACAAAAAGATAAAACTAAATTTTGAAATTAATACGATCATATGATTTTCAAATATCAAAACTCAACCCATCAAAATTAATATGCAACCGAAGTTTAAATATGCTGAGTTAGGAGAACCCTAAACTTTTTTTTTTTTTTTTACTGGAGAGGGAGTAAGATAACTAAATCTGATTGGTTCCCAGCAATACCTGAACTTCTTTCCCTAGAGCGGACGTCTCCGGTCCCTCTCGCGATCAGAGTCACGACCCCTGCTATCATGATCAGAATCCCTACCTCTGGCATCACGTTCCCGCCCTCTTGATCTCTCTCTTTCTCTTCCCCGACTCCGGTCAACACCAGAATCAGGCTTCTCATTTTTCGAAGTTCGCCACCAGGTTTTCTTTTCCATCAAGTTCAGCAGACAATGTTTTACCTTCGGTCGTCACTTTTTTTTCCTTCACCTTGTTTGGTATAGTCTTGGTCACTGAATCCTTCTCCTGGCTAGAACTTGAGGGTATAGGAGTACCCCTTATCGCTAGCAACAGCCCTTGCTGGACTTTCCTGAAGATGAATGCAAATAAAATCAGTTCTCATTCTTTAAAAGATAACTCTATGAGATTCAGTATGATTATTTTGAATGATATTCTTCACTAACCTTTGAAGCCTGTGGATCAGAAGTTTTCCTAACAGTAAAGGAATCATTGTCTTTATACACTGGAATGTATTGAGCCTTGGGCAGGCTGTAGAGGTGAGCAAGAACCCTGCAAACTTCCTGAATTCCTGCTTCGTCAGCATCAAAAACAGTCCACCACGGAGGATCTTCAGGAAGGGGAACACGGTGTCTCCTAGCTGCAGCATACACAACTCCACATGCTACTACTTCACTCTTGAATCGCACACACAGAGTTGTCCTTAAGCTGATATACAAAACATATATAGAATATGTTAGCACTTAGTACAAACACAAATCTAACTGCAAAAGGAAAACACAAGAAGCCTATCTGATGACATGGAAGAAGTGCAAGCTCCAGGATCACTGACTACATTCAAAGCCCAAAAGTATTGTGAATCCCCAGTACATAAAAATGTGCCATGGGCAAAATGAATTTTAGTTCCCCAAAGAAGTCACAATGGTGTGATGTCATGTGGACAAAGTTTTTAATTTTTATAGTCCTATACTATAAATTTTTGGTTTGCAACTTTCATTATCAGCTCATTATTCAATATGTCTAGGGTATATCGTCTAAAAAGCCCATTGCTTGCAGGTTTAGGTTCATTTTTCTCTATTCATTTCTTCATTGCCTGCGTTGATATATTTGTAATGCTCAACTGATGGTTACATGCTTTAAGAGGGTTGCAAACTTTAAGGGTTGCAAAGAAATAATAATCAATAGATCACTTTCTCAAACAAACACAGTGCAGCATAAATTGTAAACAAAAAGGCTCACTTGCTTTAATGGGAAAGGATATCAGTGAAAGAAGTCCTCCAATAGATAAAAAAAAAGACAGTATTGCATGTCACGGGCAGTCAGACAAGGGGCGATATGGACCTAGGTCCAGTGGGGCCGTGGCTTGAAAATCCCCTTTTCCACCCTTAAAATTTCTACTAGTCCAAGTCCAGGTACCCATAGGCATGGCCCAACATTTCTTCCACTCCCAAGTGTCCAAGTCCCACCCGGCTAGCAAACTGAATCGAAGGGCCCAAGGCAGCAGGCTCTGTTACACATGCGGCCGTGTGGGCTGTGTGACTCAGCATGTCCCTTCTCTTGCTCTCCCGTCTCTCTCTTCTCATCCCTCTCCCGAATCAAAACCAGAAGCCCTCTCCAAAATGGGGATCATAACCCTAGGTGGCGCATGGAGGTGCGCTGCGTGTGTCAGACCAGGCAACAACACACAAAATCAGAGCAGGGCCATCTGTCGTGCTCCTGTGGGCATGAATCGGGGGCCAGTGGGCAGGCAAGCGGACATCGCCCCACAGCAAGGCAACCCAACGCTGCACTGTCGCAGCATGGACAGGGCATTGCAAGCTCAGCAGCCAGGTCATTGGCAGCACCACAGCGACCAGAGGCAGGCAGGCAACTGACACTGTAAGATAATCTGCTCATCTCTTTTGATCTTTTGCTGCAGCAGAGAGTTGGTATTTTGGTCAGCTCTTGCTGTCCATCTAGAGTACTGTAGAGGTATGGCAATAGGTCAACCTTGTAGTGGCATACAACAACCATGTAGTAGTTGGGAGGCTGAGCTAAACCATGTACTATAGTACCATATAGTTGGTACTAGACTTGCATATATACTAGGCAATGCAATAGAGCAAAGCAGTTCAGTTTCCTGCACTTGTGCCTGTGCAGTGTGTGTGGTGTTCTGAGCTCACCCTTCTACCTCTAGCCGTGAGTTGTCAGTGTGGTAAGTGAGCGAAGCTAATTGCTCACCTGTGCAGGTGGTGCATTGCCAACAGGCACTCGACTGTCCAGTCTCCAGCAAGACAGCATAATCAGGTTAATTCCTCATTCGGTCATTCTCAATCCCAAGTTTTATTTCAATGTTCAATTCCCCCAATCCACAAATTCCCCATGAATAATTATGTATCTTTCCCAATTTGTTTCTAGTTGCAAGATGAAGAGGACTAATACATTAAAATCTTTTTTTTTTTTCTCCTCCTATGCCAATTATTCAATAAATGTCACAAAACAAACCTTCTGCCCCAGCAAAATAAGAGTCTGATGTAGAAGATATGAGAGGCGAGGATAAACTAAATCATCATTAGTTAGTTATTTTTACCACTTCCATGGTTTCATCAAGTATATTGTGTATTAATTGGTGGGATTTAAATATATCATATTAAAAATATGCATTTATGCCTTAGTTTTGTTATCTATGAGTATATTTTGACCCGGTGCAAGTGGTTTACGCACTTAGTGGCCCTAGGCGTGAAAATTGAGTAATCGACCAGCTCGGCCACTGTGGTATTGTAAGCCTATTAGAGATAAGAGGGATAAGATTAGATATCTTTCTTAGGCATCAAGTAAGCCTCTCTATATAAGGAGAGGAGATATATCGATCAAGTCACACAAGATATCAATCTACTAGGGTTAGTCTACTTCTATCCCTGCCCTTGTGGTGCAGCTAACATTGCATTTAACTTAAATTCATACTGTGCTGATGTATCAAAGTCACAATCAATCAACTTATAGTGAAACATGCAAAAATATCATTTTCCTACATGCCCCAAAAAATAAAGAATAAGCAGATCACATCACAGTCCATAACTGCAACAATAATTTTAGTTGCAACAAAATTGATAATCTCATAATGTGTTATCAGAAGTACCTATCATTGGCAAGGTTCCATGCCTCTTGAGTAAGCTCAGGAGGGGCTTCAAGTGTTGCAAGGTAGTTTGATATGAACTTATGGGGGTGCTCGACGTGGCAAATAAACCCCATCTCCTTCAACAGATGCCGTTCTGTCCGTATCAGGTCATGCCTCAGTTCTGAATATTTCTGTAGCAAAGGTTAGATTCACAGAGTCAGTTCAGCATAACCATGAGATACTTCTACCAACTACATACTAAGATACACCAACAAAAAAAAAAATGAGAAACCAAAAGTAACAATGATTCTAACTTCTTCGTGATATAAAGTCAAGCCAAATAGTGTGCAGACGTTTTGCAAGAAAGAGAAACTGAAATCATGTTGAGTTGAACAAAATATACCTTTGAAAAAACATCTAAGAATTCAATTGGCAAGTTTTTTCTCTCCTACATTCCATTCTGTGGAAGACAAATAGAATATGCTTTGATTTCCTGGGACTCTCCTCCAACTTGCCTGCCAGCCAAAACACAGCTAGCAGCAACTCTCTGCAAGCATAAATAAAAAGGCCCGTTAGTTCCACTCAGAAAAGACTAAGAATAGGTCAATGAGAATAACTGCAGATAAAGATAGTTACCTTTGCACTGAATCGAACAAATGATTTTTTGCAGTAAAAGCGATGGAACAGTACTTGTGCAGTGGCCATCACCGCTTGTGGTCTTTGGTGGTGAAGGATACACAAAATGCATAATTTTCAAAAAATAAATACAAAAAAAAAAAGAATTCTCAGAGAATGAGGTCTAGTTATGTTCGAGATTGCATGGGAAAGTTACAATCTCCTAACAAGAATTCTCTATGTGTTAGTAAAATAATTATCAATACCACTGGAACATTGAATATCTTGAAGAACTGATCATTATGATAATTTCAACTTGTCCATAATGCTGCCAGAGCTTTTTCTTCAGCATATCATTTATAACAGAGGTTCACCTATGCTGCTTTCTGTAGTTCTAAATCAAATAGAAGATGGCATCAAATCTCTATATTCTTCGATCATCCTTTTTTTCCTTTTATATTTTTAGTGTTATCAAACAGGATGAACCTGACAACACTGACAAGAAAGAAGAGTAATAGAGTAGTAACACATACACACTATTATTATTCACTAAAAGTATCCTTATATCCTGCAAGTACTTTTTAATTGACATGGAAATCATGAAACAACTGACAAACCATACCAACAGATGTACGTAATCGATGGTGGTCCATCTCCCTATCATTCTACCCAACAAAAAAGTGCACATTGCAGAGTTGGTATATAACAACATCATAGTGACTTCAGAAGAAGCTAATTCTACAACTAAAAACATCTGGAGAACGAAATCCAGAGGAAGTGAGGGAACTGACCACATGCCACCAACTATTCCTTGGTAAGAAAGAAACCACTATTACTAATCCGCTACAGTAAGTTAGCCAGAGAATTTAAAATGGAAACATCACATTGATCCATAACAGTAAAGAACCCACACACCTATACTGAACAAAATACCCTAATCCCAATCGTAATCAATGGAACTACTACTGAAAGAAAGCAAGTAACCTAGAAATCACACTGGAGAGAACTCAATTGATAATAAGTCGTCAAACGTAGCTAATTAACAAAACCCTAGGAACCTTGAGAAGGCCACGGATTAGCGAGATGAAATGAGGAACTGCTGGAAAAAAAAAAAAAAAAAAAAGGATACAGCCTGAGGAGGATGCCGCTCTCCTGGATGAGGTCGCAGCCGTAGACGCGGAGCGTTGTCTCGGTGGCCTCGTCGATCCCATCCTTCCGCGACGGCGAGAGTCCCGCGCAGCTGCTCGTCCGTCAGGTAGAACGTGTCGATCGCCGTGTATATCATCCTCTCTCTCTACTAGGGCGGCCAGGCTCGCCGCCCCCACCGTAAGCCCCCCACCCCGGCCCACCTCACCGCCCGCGTCTGCCCGAGCCGGAGCCGCCCCCGCCGCCTGCCCTAACGGACGGCGATGCGAAGCAGGGGAGGTAGCTGGTGCGATGCGAAGCAGGGGAGGTAGCTGGTGCGATGGGGAGTGGCCCGGCAAGCAAAAGTTATAGTTGGGGCGAACTCTAGCTACACCTCCCACCGCTGCTCGCTGGCCTCCCGCCCGCCGCCCCGCCGCAGCCCGCTTTCAGGTTCTCCTTGGAGGGGGGAACGGAGTCAGACGGGAGGGGAACGGAGAGGAGCTGCGCGATCGTATACGTACAAAATATTCTTTTTAATTTTTTAGGGAATTTTTTTTAAAAAAATACGAAATACTCCCTCCGTCTCACAAATAAACGTAATTCTATGACCTCTAAGATTTCTGTTTGACCGTTTGTCTTATTCAAAAAAAATAATAAATATGATTTGTTTTGTTATGACTTATTTTTTCATTAGAAATATTTTCATAAAAATTTATTTATATTTTATTATTTGTATAAAAAATCTAAATAAAGACAAATGATCAAAAAAGATGAATCATGCCGGTCAAAAGAATTGCGTTTATTTGTGAGACGGAGGGAGTAATTGGCAATCTTTCAATAAAGCGAATTGTAATGACTTCAAAAGTTGGAAATTTGCAATGGTAGTAATCGAAAACCCAATCATTCCACCAACAACGCACGAGTAGGGGAACGAGCGCAGTTGGCAGTCGTTGCCGGCGTGCAAGCTGCCCACCAGCGATCGAATCCTGGATTCGACGCAGGTGCTCCCACCGGGATTTATTCCCATAATAATATTCCCGATGGCCTCTCAACGCGTGGAGCCACAATGGTATAGTTGTATGCGGTGGTGTGTGTGGTGTAGGTGTGTGTGCAACAACATTTGTATCAGGATGAGAGGTGTCAAAAAAAAAAAAAAAAACAACGCACGAGTAGGCACTTTGTGTTCGTTATTACTTGGACCATCATCTTTACAACATCCACAAGACCACAAGCCTCGTCTGATAGTAGTTGTGAAGTTGTCTCTTCCCAATTTTCAGCCTCGTCTGCTTTCTTCATCCCAATTTATCAAAGCGAATTTCTATTTATCATTTGGTTGATTTTTTTTGTCTTAATCAATCAGTTTTCTATGGCTGAGATTTTGTTGACATCTGTGCTATCATGTGTTGGTTTATTACTTTTTTGGGCCACTTCAGTTTCTTGGTGGGCTTCTCTTCACCACGTAACAGGGGTTTTTTTTTTTTTTTTTTTTGGAGTGTTTGGATTCTTGGCACTAGGAATTAGGGATTAGACATGATAATTAGTCCTAATTAGCCTCTTTTAAAAAGACTAGTTGATCCCAATGTTAGCTAAGTTAGGGACTACCATTTAGTCTCTAGTTCTAGTCTTAAGGAAACCAAATAGGACATTTTTCTTTCTTTTCGAATCAGACATTATGTTGATCTTGCCGGCAACCTAACCGACATTTTTTTTTTCCTTCGGAATTTCTTATCGAATCAGACATTTTTCTTTATCAAATTGCGCTAGCTCCGGTTGCTGGTTTTGCCAGCAAGGGCCGTTGCTGGTTGCTGCTTCGTTGCTTCATTATCCTGCTGCTTCTCGCTTTGTACAAGCTCTCATATCTTACTTTTCTTATTTACATTACATTAACAAATGTGTCTTTTATTTATTTACATTAGATAAAGAAATGTGTCTTCATTTTTTTAATCTGTCTTTTATTTATTTACATTAGATAAAAAAAATGTGTCTTCATTTTTTACATTGGATACTCGCTTGTACGGAGTACCTTGTATCCTGAGAAGTCAATTTCTACTTAGTGTGATCAGACATTTTAAAATATTAATATTTATCACAAATAAGCTTCATTAGACTAATTACATTGTATACTTTATAGCAAACCTAATTAGAGATACAAATATCCATACTATTTTCTATAAATTTTATTTACTCAAAATGTGAGATGAGCGCTTATTTTGGGATAGACGGAATACTTTCATTGCATAAGGTGAAGGGCAAAGAAGCATGTAACTGCGGTCATTTATATGAACCAAACATGCTCATAATATAATGCTGTCCTCACCCCAAGTTACAGTAGTTTATTTATACATCACTGGAACATTACAGCCAGGTCTAGGAATAAAATTTACTCGTTGAGGCCTAACTGGTCATAGAATACATCCTCAGGGAGACCGGAGATCGCTTTCAGTAGTTCGTTAAGATTTTGTCGCGTGAAACACCATCTGCTACGAGGACTGAGGTGATTTCCTGTAAAAGTAGAGAGCGTCATCAGTAACAACAATTCATCATTGCAACGATTTTACTTGAAGAAAAAAAAGAACATGTACCAGTGTACTTTCAACATGAGGTGCAACTCGTTCTGCAATCAATACTTGCTAATACACTACCAAATTCATCTATAAACTGCGTAAAGATTCCATGAAATGAACTGGGATTTGGAGCAAGCATCTAAAAAATAAGTCAAAAAACCAGATGAACAAAAATGTAGTTACTCCATACTTCACATCGATATCCAGCGTTGACAAGGTTTCAACTATGGGCTTGCAAGTCACGGCGTCATGCCTCTGCTGGAGCAAAGCAAATGGCACCATGGATCTAGAATGATAGGACGCCAAAAAAATGTGTGCCACACTAATTGAACAAAAATTCTCTACACCACCGGCTTCCAAGGTGAAAAGGCTACACACTCCTTCAACTTCAATCCTATCATGTGTGCAGCCAAGAAAATCCACTCCAAGCTAGCTGGAGTCGGATCAATTCTACACACTCGTTGCTGGATCCTACAAGAACATTAGGTGAAATGGTCCAAGTACTCAAGCTTGGTGATGGAAGGACCACTGGGTGGTGTAGTTGATGCAGGGGAGAAAAGGGAGAGTGCATGAGAGGTATAAAGGTATTAGGAATCAGCATGCTACATAGGTGAACCAGCTCTCATTAGGATTATTTGGACCTAGGATGCTACAGTTAGCAAGTTTAGGGATGTATAGTCTCCATTTTTAATATATAGTGCTTAAGTGTATTCATGCAGTTTGACTCACAAGTAGCAACAATTTTTTGTAGGCACAACACGCTTTATGGTAAAGTTATGCAAAAGAGTCTTGAAACAACAACAATGCGCACCTCCTGCATTTCATTCTGTCCACAAAGTACGGCTCCCCGTAGAAGATGGATTTACTATGTTCTTGTTTCTGTAGAAAGCATCCTGCAAGATTAATGTCATTAGAAGGATGTCTCAGGTATGTACCAGCAAACCTGCAATATGACAAAACAACAGGTATGTACCAGCAAACCTGCAATATGACAAAACAATGGTGGAGCATTTCTTGTATTACCTGAACATGTCCTCGTTCGCCATTCCAAGTGTCATCTGGTCGTGATAAGACTGGTATTACTTTAACTCCAGTTGACTCCCAGTTCTTGAATCTCTCCTGTCAAATGGAAAATTTTGTAACTTTGTTATGTGAGATAAAGGCTTCTCTGGCAAATACACATTTGCATACAGCACATAGGGGAAAATTTTGTAACCTGGTATGCCATCGATTGCAGACTTCTAGCACCATAAAAAAGCCTCACATCAGCTCTTTCATTGGCAGCAAAACCAAACTCGATAAGTGAACGAATCGTACTGCATCAAAAAGTACACAAGATTAATTTGGGAAAGATCAGAGAGATCCCAAAATTTAGAGAAGCAAAATTGCTAGTCAGCCAGACAGCCACAATACAGATGAAAACTGAGAATAGCATTCTTGAGGATTATGATTTCCAGCTATGGTCATGCTGGGCTCATGGATCCTTTGGAAGGTGAGGAACGACATGATGTTTAATGGCATTCCACCCAGATTAGATCGGGCGTTACTGCTTGCACAGGAGGCAGAGCTCTGGATGCTGGCAGGTGCCAAAGGTCTCAGAGATCTAGTAGCTGCTGCTCATAGGGGTTAGCGTTGCTCTTTTCTTCTTTGGTCGTCCTTTTTTCAGGGCTGGCGCGAATGTAAAAAGAGTGGTCTAGTGTCTTGGCGCGCGTGTGTGTGTGTGTGTCCTTGTACTGGCTTTTTAAGCCTTATTTGACTCTCCTTTCTTAATGCAATGATACGCAGTTCTCCTACGTATTCCAGAAAAAAAAAATCCAGCTATGGTTGACCTAGTCCCTGACCATAGTTCATTGCTCCAGTAGGTAGCTGGTAGCATATCAAGCTCAAATTTGTCAGCAACTACTTGTAGGAGGCTTTGGTAGTCTGTTAGGCATGGTAGCTAGTTGTGGAATCCAAAATGGGAAGAGGCTTGTGCCGATAGAAGGGGCCTAGCTAGTAGCATTGAAGGTAAGGGATGTGGAAGAAAAGGTATATGTGATAAAATGTCAAGGGAATTCCTACAGCAACTACCTGAACATACTCTACTAAATGATACAGCAAACTGGTAACATAAATAATTTCAAAGGGGTTCTTTATTTTCTAATTTCACCCCTCCAGAATATGAATAGTATAGCAATACCTACATCTAATAATGCATAAACACAAGCCTTCTTTGCTGTGTTATTCGAAGAAGAAAGACTGGATGTCAGTCAGGAAAAGAAAAGGCTAGATGATTAATACACTACAAAAAATGTATGGCAAGTCAGAAATTCATTTTTTTTTAAAAAAAAAAACTTGATGCCAGGAGTACAAGGACACATTCTCCTTCAAAAGACACTGGCAAGCAGAACAGTTCTTTGTACATCAGATTGCTGTTTTGGTAACAGGTAGTTTAATCAACAACAAAAATCATATCTCAACAAGAGGAGACAACAGAGGTATATGGACACAGATTTGGAAACGACATTCTTTAGTGATGTGATTTAGTTATATCTACAATCAACATCAATGGTCCAACAGCAATTTATATGCCGATGATGAAGCCTCTGTGGCTGTGCCTTGCTTTGCAGGATATAGGGTAATGAGATTTGTTGGATGAGATGATCCATCATTATTGTTGAATGGGTTGACTGCAGATGCAAAGTTATAAAATTGTTTATGAATTATGATATAACTTGAAATCCATGGGATTTTTACAACTTTTTTTTTCATATAATTTCAAACACAAAGAGAACAATAATCTTTCTAGTTTTGACCTCAGTTTAGCCTTGATTATTATTTGGCTCATGATCCCCTGAATGCTGCATTCATATGATTATAACCCAAACTATCAAACCATCTACTTCACATCCTTCGATTATCAAAGCCAGAGCACAACTCCCAAACCAAATTCACCTGGTTTGAGCAGGTTCCTATTCGAAGAATTATACTTTTTTGCTTGAGACTCAATCACAATGGACCATGCCAAAGTTCGCAATTGTCCTCAGTCAGGAAGTAAAAAGAAAAGGAAAGGAAAAACAAGGGTCGACTGTCATCCAAACCCTTCATTTGGACAATGTTAGTTCTCTTCCCACCTGTCTGCACTCCCTAATTCTCTCTTCAATCAACATAGCAATAACAGTAGGACAGTAGCAATAGCAACCCAAAATTGATATCATGTGATGTCCAGTGATTCAAATGTCTTGTTTTATTATCTCATCTCACCTCTGTAGTTGCAACCATCCGAGAACTTGTAATTTTCTATCTGGAAGAGAACCTAAAGCTCCAAAACCTTTTTATTAAAAAAACTTTCTTTTTTCTTGATTTATTACTATGTGAAATGGATGCACACAAGGAGACCTCAAACGTACTCAGCTTTGAGCAGATGTGTAGCAAGCAGCAGATGCATAAGAACACATAAGGCCATGATAATAACCACAACAGATACAAGACACCCTATTTGAAGGGGGTCTGCGAGACTGCGACCATCTCTTCTACCCCAGTGGAAACAAAATGACTACACAGAAACTGAGAGAAGGGAGTGGCTCTAAGCAGGAAGCAACTGGAATCATGAGAAACAGTGGTGCAGACAAGTCGATGTCATCATTGGCAATGAGGAACAGCAAGATGTGGCTTCTGCTTCACAGCAGCAGTAGAGCTCGGCTGAACAAAACTAATTCTGTCTCTGCTCTGCGATGGTAAAACAGTGCCATTCTTATTTGCTGATTAAGCATACCAGCTCTGTCTGGTGAGATGAATTAGCATTTATGTATTAAACCTGATGCCACATGAGACAAGCAACAGGTGCGTCTAAGCAGGAATGTTATTTTTTTGTGTGCTTTGAATGGTTGAAGAATGAAGGTCCAATAGTTGACAGATGTATAGATCAGATTGTTCAGGTTAAGATGAGGTAAGTTCTCAGGGTTAATAAACATTATGGTGTCAATTAGTATTTTACTGCACAATGAAGTTATCTGCCACAATGCGTGAGCAAATGATGATTGAAGAAAGACGAAGTTTTGATGACATTCTTCCTACATACCCGTATCTGCCACACTGTGTGAGCAAACGATGTATTGAGTAGAGAAAGGAGGGATGAGAATAATGACCTGATCCCGGTCCCCGTGGCGAACAGGAGCATGGTCTGCGCGACGTCGGGCGGATTGATCTTGTCGAGGGCGAAGCCGTTCCCCGTGACGGCTCCGAGCTCGACAACATCCCCGTCCTTGAGATTGCAGAGGCGCTCCGCGGTGGTCCCGGGCACGGTCTTGACGACGAACTCGAACCGGGGCCCCGCGCCGGGCGGCGAGGCGATGGCCATGAACGCCGGCTTGAGCTCGTCGTCAGAGGGCACGCGGACCATGAGGTACTGCCCCGGGGTCGTGTAGGCCTCCACGAGGTCCGCGGCGTCGGAGAGGTCCACGACGACGTAGGAGATGGAGCCGTCGGCGGTGGCGGTGCTGACGGCGGAGACGGGCGCAGGGGTCCACAGCGCCGCGTCCTGCTTCACGGCGTAGGCCGTGGTCAAAGGGCGGACGAGGCGGCGGCGGCGGAGCAAGGGGACAGAGGAGAAGGAGGAGGAGGAGGAGGAGGGGTGCGCGCGGAGGAGGGCGAGCCGGGGAGCCATCGGTGCCGCGGAGACGGCGGCCATTGCGACGGACGGGTTGGGGACGGAGTGAGTCCGAGTGTGTTGGACTGGAGAAAGCTAGCTGGACAACGGATAAACGGTGCCTGCCTGGCTGCCGTTTTTTTATGGGCTGGGCTGGGCTGGGCCGGCCTCTTTGATTGAATTGATTGATTGATGCTTCAGAAACAGACACGTGCTCTAGTACTACCTTGGCACGGATACTGCACATGAGCACATGTGTTGTTTGCTTGCATGTTGGCACAAAATGTTTTAGAAATAGTTCTTTTTTGTTACAATAGAATTATGAGAGAATTGTGATTCAAAAAACAAAGAATTCTCAGAACCCTTTTTTTTTTGTGTGGTATTTGCACAGGTTTCATCTACGAGAAATGCTGACCTCAGAAAGTTTTAAATGAAACGTATGATATCTGCGTATAGATTAACCGTCTAGATAGGTGGGGTCCACCTCTTGATAGAGTTCACCTATTGCTAAATAATGGGGAAGAGATATGAGGTACTCTTAGAGATGAGTTTTTTCTCTCTTTTTTTTTTCCTAAAAAATATGGATGGAAAATGGATATGGGAATGAATGATACAGGGTACTCATGTAGATGCGACACGATAGAGGAAAGGTCAGATTGTTTACACTGAAGCATTTCTTTGATGTTTGGAGACTAAAACTATAATTAGAACATTTACTACATCACATTTCAACCGTAGGGGAACAAAACACCCATTCACATATTATGCTACAAATGTCAAAATATTTACCAAAACATCATCCAAGTGCATATCAAACCATTCTCAGACCTGCTCTAGGAATTCCAAAGTGTAGTAACAACCAAACCAATAATTTCACCACTGTGCTCAGGGATTCCAGTGGTCAAAGGTGTTTGGTTTGTGAAATGAAACGTCCATATCACCATCTCACTCTCTTTTATTTTGTTTGATTTGTAGAATAGAATGAGTTGATATATAACCACATCAATTCTCACAACCATTATGTGCGACACTTTATCCCGAATTTATTTCGAAATTTTCCGACGCCCATGCATTAAGTGGTAGGCAACGTCCCCATCGACAATGAGGCGCTGCGGTGCGCACTACGTGAACTTCAAAATTTGCTACTCGGCCCCTTCAAAAGGTGCTCATAGTGGGGTAAGGTTTGTGTATGTGTGTTCGTAGAGGTGATTGTGCGTTAGTATTGAACGTCTGCGTTGTCCTGTGTAATTAAAAAAAAAATATGAGGACAAGGAAGGTGATCATTCATTATATAAAAAAATGTTATAGTGAGTACGCATGTGCTTAAAAGAGTGAGGCCGATCGGAGAGCGTCATGCTTCCAAGAATGGATTTGGTGGACACGTATAAATAACCCGGATTTATTTACACAAGCTCATTCTACGACATATCGATTCTGACACGTGTATTTCGCGAGAAAAGGAAAAAAACTGTCAAATCGGATACCCATAAGACGGACAAAATATCACACTCAGCACGGCGCTACACGAGGCGGGGCTTGGGCTGCTACTGTCCAGCAAACAAGGACGCATTCGTCGCAACGTTTCACAAGCTGAAGATTCGTCATCTCATGATGGTGCTACGAGGCTACGTACAGTCACCATCAGACAAAAATGAGAAATGGTGCCAGCATCACAGTTAACTAGGTTCATTTATTTTTCTGGATTAAACTTTTCGCTGTACCGGCAAATTGAAAAGGATATAGGATATACCACTGTATATGGAGAACGAATTGGAAGGCCTTCTCCATTTCTTTTCCGTAACTTTGGATGGAAGAAAAGAACGCATCGATCCTTTGATTAATTATAATTAATTAACGTATGTATGCATGCATGGATTAGTAGATGATGATGAACTCGTGTGTGTGTGTGTTGGGTGCGTTGGGGGTGGGGGGGTAGGTGTGTGGGATTCTGTTTACGTTGAGTGAGTTTTTTTTTTTTTTTTTTTGAGGGGTACGTTGAGTGAGGTTAAGGGCAGTGATTACTGACAATTAGGTGTGCCATCTTTAATTTAACAACGACAAAACTACTTCAGTTTGGATCACAGAGCTAACATTTACGTACTATTTGCTAATGATTCTTAGTTGCTAATCATTAGCTTGTTGGACTCCAAACAGGTCCAACTAATTCTTAGATATATCTATACCACCTCACTTGTGGGCAAAATCAACTAATAGTTAGTGTATCCACTACATACGATAATTTTTTTTTGTAACAAACAAGCTTTATTAATTAGCAACAAGAGATTTGCTATGTGGGAAATGGATTCCCAGAGTACATGGTTAAGAGCGTCCCTAATGGGACAACTCGAGATATGAGAAGAACTGGTGCAAGAGATAGAAACACCAGAAGGCGTATTACAATGAGACTTGGCTTAAGCTAAAACATGAGCGGTGGTGTTAAGATTTCTAGAAATCTTGTAGACATTGTAGCTCTTCTCGAGGCCTGCATTGCAAAAAAAGTCCGGAAAGTATAGAATTTGGCGTCCCAACATGGAATTTTAGCGATGCAAATGTTGTTGATGTAGGAGACTAGCTGCTGATTATCAGTGAGAAACGTGGCTACTGGGATGTTCAATTTGTCGACAATGAGACCTGCAAAAAGCAAGAGCAGCTGCCTCTGCCGTAAACATAGAGGAAATAGAGACCAAAGACACTTTCATGTAGACGTTAAGATTTTCTTGAGGACCTGAGCTGGTTAAGAAAATTTCAAGACCTGCATTGCGATTAAACATAACATTTTGATCTGAAGTTATATGGATGCATCAGTATAAACCCTTATACCTTCCAACATGGCGGGCATATCAATCCTGAATAGGTTTGAAGCTGAGGTTGAGTATTAAAGAAACTTTGATAAGTTTGAAGCGAGTCTTGCTGAGGCATGTGATCAACAGTCGGGTGCATAAGTGAGAGACTAAGGGCATGATTACTCACATTTTGTTCTTGAATAGGTTGTGATGCTTGTTTGCCTATGTTATTGTCGATGTCTTCCTACTCTGAGAAATTTGAAAATCAGCATTAGCTGTATGGTGGACCTGTCAAACTATCCAACTTTTATTATTGAACCTTTTATCATTCCTAGCCTTCCATACGTACCATAAATAAACTGAAGAAGAATGTCGTATTAGCATTTTCCTTGCCGTTACCTGAGATGTACGATCGATAGATTCGTCATGGCACGGGTGATCTGCAAATTTCAGGCCATGTGCTTCATTCATGATTGGACGATTCACGAGTACAACCTTCGATCCATCAGTGTGGGACAACAAAGGCCACTGGGCTAGCTGACTGGTACGTACTAGGAGTACAGTACTCCTTAAGCTACGTAGTAGGCCGGTTTGTCGCCATGAATGTCTAGCTTACAGTCCTCACATGCTTGTGTGGAGATATTTTGATATATAGTGAAATGTCAGCCACCAACTCTACCAAACAAGAGTCCGTACCACAACACACATGCGTCAATGTGCTCCGATATCCTGACAAATATCGAGATCGTTGACGATGCACGCATTCATGGCAGCATGGATCTT
The DNA here is from genome assembly GCA_015847255.1 of Hyparrhenia diplandra. Lineage (NCBI taxonomy): Eukaryota > Viridiplantae > Streptophyta > Magnoliopsida > Poales > Poaceae > Hyparrhenia > Hyparrhenia diplandra. The sequence goes on from JADLZK010011467.1 coordinate 36,418, forward strand.
CATAGCTTTCGGGAGTTTGTTCTCACAACAGCCTTTTTTTCTCGATCGTTTCAAAACAACAAACCCTTTTTTTTTTTTTAACATGGCTGCATGCATGTGAACTAGTAGAGTGTATCTTCATAGCTTTCGGGAGTTTGTTCTCACAACAAACGTTTTTCTGTACATAGCTCAAGCAAATGTTTCTCCCCTCTCGTCATCTCTAATATTTTTGAAGAACATACAATGCTAGCTCTTGAGCCATTTTTTTTATCTCAGCTCTTGAGCCATTTTACTACCATGAACTGTGTGACTCTCGATCAGAACATGAATTTCATGCTGCTTGACTTGTTTATCTTTTTCCACTTAAGTTCCCAGCTCGACTCCTCTCGTTTAAAAACAATAACCGTTTCAAAAGCGCGACTCCAATCCTCATGATATGACAACACCGTTTCAAGCAGAACAGAGAAAAAAAAATATACTACAAAGATTTTGTTCTGCTTGAAACAGTCCTACCAGAATGTGCCCTGTTTAACTAAACCAATTGTGGTTTAGTTCGCATTGAGGACAACAGATTGCATCCCTGGAGCTAAAGTATAGGTAGCCTTTGAACAATCTGTTGTGGGCGAAGTTGTTGATGCTAACAAAAAAAAAGGCACTTACCACATTGTCTCGTGCTGGACTACAACGGAAGCCGAGCCCAGACGTCTCGGTGCCAACAATGGTTATGGGCCCACACCACACTTATGCCGCGTGAACCTGCAACATACTTCGCGTCAGAGTACGCATTGTTGGCAAGGCGTCGCTCAAGTCGGACGTGTTCAGCTTCAGCGTGGTTGTGCTAGAGCTCATCACCGGCCAAACGCATCTAGTAGATTGACAAGGGGGAAACAAAAGAAATGGTATTGAGAATCGTTGTGGACTTATGGGATAGGGATATAGGATATATAGATCAATCCAATGCCGACAGGATGGATGACACTCCTCCGTGTCTGAACCTTTTTTTTTTTTTTTGTCAATGGGAACGCACTGTCTCGAGTCCATCAATCTATCCATAATACTGCAACTGCAATACCACTCTAATTTGAGAGGTCTCCAAACACTCAGTGGATGAGTTGGGAGAGGGGAGGGAGGAGATAATGCCTCGTCAGTCGCTTGTCTCTGCGGTTCCCTGTCACTATACAAATTTAGGTTAATTTAGTAACAGAAATCCTCCTCAGTGTTTGAACCTGAACTGAATCCACAGCGCACACGAGATAGAAACAGTAGGCAACAACAACACTGGATATCCTGCGGCAATTGTAACGAAAGCATATGTGCATCATCGATCAAAACTAATACAAGCGAGCGACCAAAGACAGTAAACATCTTATACAATTCTTTTGAGTTACAAAGACAGTAAACATCTTATACAATTCTTTGAGTTGAGCGCCTTGTTCGGGAGCTTCACAAGCGGAAAATGACAGTGGAAAATGACAAAACATTATTATTCACTAGTTTTTCAGTCCACCAACAAGGTGTTTATTTTTACGTAATTGTCTCCTTTTGTAACCTACTTGTTTATTATCATCTAGTTAATTTTCAATAGTATAAGCACTCGTACCGTTGATCACTAATACACAAGACACCAAACCCACACGAATTAGCATTCATAGATGATGAGAATTAAACAACCAGTTAGAATACAAGCTCATGAATTCATTAACATGCAAAATGCATTTGGGAACGCACTGTTTTTTTTTTCAGTCCACCCGAATTAACATTTGGGAACACACTGTCTTGAGTCCATCAATCTATCCATAATACTACAACTACAATACCACTCTGATTTGGGAGGTCTCCAAACAGTCAGCGGATCAGCTCGGAGAGGGGAGGGAGGAGATAATTAATGCCTCATCAGTCCCTTATCTCCGCGGTTCCCTATCACTATACAAATTTAAGTTAATTTAGTAACACAAATCACATGGTTTTTTTTTTTTTTTAGGACGGAAGGACTATTGTAAGATGAAAAACGCATGAAGTCAAACGTTCTAAACATCATAGAACGGGACAAACAAAAAAATCGTTGTATGGAGTTTAGTTAAGCGTGCCTTTTCAGTTTTAGTTTTTGCCCACCACATCTTGCAGCTGCACTCACGATGGTCTGGTGCACATTACTGCTTTATAGCACCACTCCGGCCCATACCTCTTGGATCTCGCAAGTAAAGATGGCAACGGGCAGGAAAAATCCATGGACACGCAGGCACCCGACCTTCTCACGGGCACAAAAACCAAAACTAAGAACCGAACCGTTCTGTTAGGTTCCAGGATTCCGTGAATCGAAATATACTTCGGTTATTTTGGTTCCAGGCCTCGTTACCCGAATTAACCCAAAATTGACATCTATGCCTTGACATCCGTGGCATAGGACATTCGTGCCTTGACATCCGTGGCATAGGAGTTTAGCACTTCTTGCACCCGGGTTGGCTGCACTTCCGATACAACTTGCAATGGCAGGAGATGAGCTACCCTGGACAATGCATTTGCTGTAATGTTCTCTTTTCCCTTCATGTAAACAAATTTGAAATGGAGACCCATCAATCTAGTCATTGCCTTCCTTTGAAGCTTTGAATGCAAGTTTTGATCACTCAAATATGCTAAGGACTTATGGTCTGGTCAATATAGTTGTCGGTGTTTTAGACCGGCGTCCCAGCACCAATGAGTAAAAATGTTGTGCGTCCCTTGATCCAGATGGTGGTGCGAGATGACACAAAGATATATACTGGTTCAGGCCAACGTCGGCCCTAGTCCAGTCGAGGGCGTGGAGTGTGTATTTGCATAGGGTGCTCGTAGTAGGGGAATACAAGCAAGGTCGAGAGAGAGGCCGGGACCTCAAATCTATGCGCGTGGTGTTGATCGAGCTAGAGTGTCAATACCATGTGAAGTTAGGGCGTGCGTGCTCCAACTTGCCTTACACTACGTCCGGGCTCCCCCTTTTATAGGTCCAAGGGGGAGCCATTTGTACATATGTCAAGTGTGGGTAGCTCCATGGCTGGTCGGCCTTGTACCCGAGCCATGGTCCGTGTAGTATCCGAAATTGTCGTTGTGGAAAGGAACGGTCCTTCCTTATGCCATCACGCCGGTGCCGAGGGGGCACGCCAGCTCCGGCAAGCTTGGTCGAGGGTTGGCGTTGACCACCAAGGTCTCCGCTTTACCGAGGGGTACCCTGCCGAGGGATGTGATGGGTGTCCGAGGGGTGCGTTGATGGTGACCGAGAGCTATAGCGACCTTGTCCGGGGTACTCCGTCGTGGCTACAGTGTCGCCCGAGCCTCCTGGGGATGGGCGCATGAGGTGACGTAGCAGAGGGGAGTGGTTGACACAGTATCCCGGTAAGGCGCGATCGCGGCTTAAAGGTTGCTTCCGGACGAGATGATGGCTTTGCGAGGGATTTTTTGACCGTCGCGGGCGCCCGGCGAGGGAAATCGGGTGTCGTGAATCGACTGTCAAGACACATTCAATGCACGTGATCCGGCTGCCGCGGCCGGGAAAGCGCACGGGGTTCGCCCAAGGGTGAAGTGCGAGGAGGGTCTCGGGTGGTCGGTCGGGCCCCTCTCCCGCGGAGGGTCTCTGGGCGAAGGCTGGTCACCCCCCCCTCTCCGCGAGAAGGATCTCGGGCGAGTCGCTATTCGCTCCTTGTGTGTGGGCTCTCGGATGATAATGCTTTATGTTCATTAATACCTCGATGGCGCCGTTTGGGGTAACCTTCCCTTTAATCAAGACATCAGGGGTACCAGTTATTTTGGTACCCGACAATAGTGAACTCTTGCCTACTCAGATAATGCCTCTATTTTTCAATGGCCATGATTAGAGCTAAGAACTCTTTTTCATAGATTGAAACAGACTTATGCTTTTCTCCCAGCCCTTTACTCAAATATGCAATTGGTTGTCCTTGTTGCATTAGCTTTGCACCTATACCATTTTGGCAAAGATCCTAATATGATGATATCAAGCCGGGGTTTCAACCTTAATAGATTGGAGAGGGGTTTAGCCTTGGTCAAAGATCTCGATATTTGTGTCTTGAATGTTGTCTTATGTTCATCTTCTAGCAGCATCCTAATCTGATGATATCGACCTCATATTCAATTTAGTGAAAAAATTTATTACCATGTAATTCATCCAAAATCTCCTCAATGATTGGCATTGGGAACCTATTCTTTATAGTCATGTTGTTCAACTTTCTGTAGTCTACACAAAATCGCCAGGACCCATATTTTTTCTTCACTAACAAGACTGGGGAGGCAAATGGACTATGGCTCTAAGTGATCAGACCAGACTGTAGTAATTGTTGCACTTGTTCTTCTATTTCAGACTTGTGCTGAGGGGAATAATGGTAAGGTCTTGCATTTACAGGTACTGAACCAGGTAGCAAGGGTATAACATGATCATAACTTCTTCGAGGAGGTAGTTGTTTAGGGTCTTGGAATACATCTTGGTACTGACTCAAAACTTGAGCAACCTCTGTTGTATGAGGTACCCTAGCTAATAGAGAAGTAGCTTCAGAAGGTATATAATCTAGCAAGGCAAATGCCCAAATGTCATTACCTCTGGTTGAGTTGTACATTTTTTGTGCAGATATGGCATGCACCTTGTTGACACCTGTTATAGCATAAAATTACTAGTCAACTAAACATGAATAAGGGCTTAAAATGAATATCAACATAAGTCTAGGGGTTTAACTAACATAATTCCACGAGCTTTGGTGAATTATATATTTTCAGGGACTTAACAGATAAATGCAGAGAAGAATAGAGAAAGTTCCGGAATATACATCACATATGATGACAAGACTTGACCGTGAAGTAACTCAACCCAAAATGTGGACTAAAACACTCTAGAAGGTACCAGAGGACACTAGAAGAAACAGGAAGACTAGAACATTCTGGACCCTAGCGGCCGCCAGAGCCATTTAGGCCGGCCGCCAGGTGGGTCCCACCTGTCATCCTCTCCTTTCTATGTCGGTTTGTAACCGACATTGAGGTTGTATCTACACCGTTATTGAAGGTCGGTTTGATCCAATGGTCATCGTTCATTGCCAAGGCCTATATAAGAAGACCCCCTGACCCCAGGGCTAAACCCTAATTCATTACTAACTCATTCTATCTCATTATCTCTCAGTTGTAGAGGGGTCCCATGTAAGGATCATCTCTCTCTAAGAGATTAGTGAAGTAGAATTAGAGTAGACATGTAATTAGAAGTAGATTAGATCTAATTAGATCTAATCAAGAGTAAGAGTCAAGTTGAGAGATAGATCAAAGAACTTAATTAGAGTTCTAGATCTATTCTTGAGAGCTAAAGAGTGAGTGGAGGAGAAGAAGGGGAAGCACCGGACATGTCGGTGACTCCTCTATGCTTGTACCTCTGGGATCAAAGGCTTTATGGCACTTGATCCTGAGACTTCTATGGTGAATCAACTTCTTGTTTGAGTAAGTAAACGCCTTATCTTAAGTGTTAGTATTGTTCTTATTGTTCATAACTCTTTGAGTACTTTAATCTATGGGAATCTATGGATTAGAGGGGTTGCTTAGGTGTAGGCGTGGTGCCTAGATCGAAGTTACTTGTGAATGCACCCTACCTTCCGGAGTGTGGTAGTTCGTGGTAGTGACAGTACCATTGATTCCTTTGTATTCCACCTCCCGTTGGATAGGACTAGTAGGACAATGTTCTTTGTGGGAATAGTAAGTTTCGACCTTACTTTCCTTTGAGTACGTCCCTTTAAGACAATATCAACATAGCTTATAAGGATGAGAACTAGACAACCGTAGAAATCTTCTTACCTCTTTTATTCCTCTCCGTTCCTTGATTCTTTGCTTTCGGGGATTAGTTATATGCCTCTATTATCCTCACACCATCCTCCCCGTGGATTCGATATTAAAACCCTCTCCCGGGTGAAATGCTCACTAGTATCCGTTAAACTTGCTGATTATTATAAATATTTCTGTAGGCTTATCAAATACCAACACACCTCCTTTGATGTTTGGTAGAGCCCTTGCAACTTCCTTTGTTTTACCTTGTTCACGAAACTCATTAGTTTTTTTTTCTCCCAATCACCTTTGCATTGGATTGTCTTGTTTTTAGCCAATCATAATCAAGAATGATATCATAAGGTGTCGTATCCAAGACTATCATATCGATGTCATAGTGTGACCACGACAATACCATCTCATTTGAGGAACCATCTGATCAGTAGAGAGCCACTGGTCATTAGCTAGCTTAACTTTCCTGTGCTTAGTGGTGACAGTCTGCAAATTGGCCAACTTGACAAATGCAGAGCTTACAAAGCTGTGGGAACTGCCACTATCCATCAGTGCTAACATCACCTTGTCTTGCACCTTTCCTTTCAACTTCAAGCAATGAGTGTTATCTTGGGTAGAGAGTGCATTCAGGGATAGCTGACCAAAGTCTTGCTCCAAGGCATCTTACACTGCCATCTAATTTAAGACACTAGTGTTCTGGCGCGCGCCCATGCGCGCGGGGTAATGGCCGTTTCTGTTTTCTATGATCGTGCACAACAGATTTTAAACATGGTTGGGCTCATTTTTGTATTGACGAGGTGACTGCATATAGCGCAAGCGTTAATACCTACACACAGGACGTTATAGCTAGGTGGATAGTTATTCATATTGTCCACGACGGTACATAAAAGAGAGTATGGCCATGTGACTGGAAGGCAATGGCCGCTGGCATTATTCAGTACATAGTATATACATCTATCGGTTACCTGGCCGGTTGAGGCTGTGGTGGCTAAGTCTATTCCTCTGCGGCACCAAGGAGCATCATCATCGTGACTCGAGCCGCCGTCTAGCTTGAGTATTGTATATACGGTATCAACATATCGTTTTAGCCTATCCGAGGCAAGATAATTTTACATGATAGTTTTGTGACTATTTGATAAATGGAATAATAGATATACTTATGACAAAGGATAGATAAAGACAAAATATTACGATGACAAACATATTACAAGCGATATATAATAGGTTGACAAACACATGTTACACGAGGAACTTATTATCAATGGGCCAACATAGACATAGACAAGACTATAGTTCTTCATAAGGTAGCACGTGGACACAAGAATTTTAATGGTAATACTTTGTCAAGGGGAGCGGATCACATCAAATTACGGACCATGCGGCTCCATAACATCGAGCATATGCTTCTGTTTGGAATGAGAGAGACGAGGATGATGAATACTGCGAATGGACCAAAAATATACAACATGACCTAATAGATGTCTAAAATCTTACAATATTGGCTGCAGCTTTTGGTTTGCAGAAGATTCCCTCTCCATTACCCATTCTATTCCAAGGAAAATAATATAAATGTAACTTCAGTTTGTAGCTAAAGACAAGGATTGGTTGATAGTAGCCAACACACTAGAGAGTTGACATACCATTTTGTTCTTCCATCGAGCATGTGAGCAATTTCTTTGACGGAGACTTAGATAAATAGTTTCCTCGTGTAAGAAAATCATGGAGCACAGTAGAGCTTACAAAAGACAACAACATCATAGCTCGTAACAATAGTGAATTGGTGTTGTAAACAATACACCTGAAGAGTATACTTCAAGCATGTTGTTTTCATACATTTGTATATGGAATGCATTAGTGCGGTGTAGCGATACTATGATATGCAATGTCGGGGCATGTAAAGTGAGATTAAAGAGCTATAGTACCCTCTGTAAACTCGTTCATAGATACACTGCTAGAGCATGGTATCCTAGGTTAAATTGCATGTTTATTCTCAAACGGTAAAAACACAAAGTATGAATCATGTTATATAGGACAGGCAGTATCAGTTAGTGTAGTAGCTCTGAGTACCTTCATGCTCGGTCTGTTTTGGTAGTAGATTATGTGCGCTCGCATCTCTGATGCCGCCAAAAATATTCCCCTTGATACATGTATTATATAAGGCGACGAGCGAGAATAACTACATACTTTCTTCGAGGAAGCATGCGGGTAAAAAAAAAAAAAAAATCACTGAAGGTAGGGAGGCCCCAAAACAAGAAATTCAATGTGTCGTGCCAATAGTCTTTGAGAAACCAAAAAAGCAATATAAACACCATAAAAAATTTGCAAAACTCTAAGAAAATGGTAGGTATTTAATAGTCCTTGCCAATATCGGGGAAGGCAAAAAGAAAATATAAGGAGACAACAAAATGTAAGACCTCGAAAACTTGAATATTAATACTTTGAAAGAGAGCTATATATGTGCGCTCGCATCTCTGATGCCGCCAAAAATATTCCCCTTGATACATGTATTATATAATCTGACAGAGCAGAATAACTACATACTTTCTTCAGGAAGCATGCAGGTAAAGAAAAAAAGAAAAAAAATCACCTGAAGGTAGGGAGGCCCCAAAACAAGAAACTCACATGTCGTGCCAATAGTCTTTGCGAAACCAAAAAAAGCAATATAAACACCATAAAAATTTGCAAAACTCTAAGAAAATGGTAGGTATTTAATAGTCCTTGCCAATATCGGGAAGACAAAAAGAAAATATAAGGAGACAACAAAATGTAAGACCTCGAAAACTTGAATATTAATACTTTGAAAGAGAGCTATATCGGGAACATGGACAAAACAGATTTGCCAAATCGACAACTTCATATAGATAGTAGATAATTTTTCACACTCTCGGAAGCGGAAATGAGCTATATCTATAGGGATGAAAACTAAACTTCAGTTATGTCATGGACTTTGAAGTAAACATTTCAATAGGCTTTGAAGGCTGCTGAATCAAACCAACACGCATTTGGAAAGTACCATGTGTAGAGAATCTTACGATTGTGCAATATGACCAACTTGATAAGCGTTGATGTGGAGAAAAGCCCTCTGAATTTCCTAATGAGCTTCTTGTTGTCCCAAGCTGAAAGAGCATTGAAAAATGGACTATGGAGTAGAACAACGAGGTAGGCATCAATGCATAAGGAAGTCACAAAAGCAAATCCCATTTTTCATTGGAAACCGGCAAGAGATGTGTACTATTTTTTTACAAACATTTCTAAGGATGTGCATTCTCAGATTATTTGATTGCCAAAAATTACATAGTTTATCATATATTGAGAAAGTTCTTTCACATTACGGGTATCCATTTGCTTCTCTTGTGATAATCGGATGACGGATTTGTAACTAACAACAAAAAGAGTGGCGGGGAACATGATTCGAGTTTTGTAGAACTTCTCAAATACAAGGCATAAATTATCATGTATCAAATTAGCATTTACCAAAGGGGTTTATTTACTACTCTGTCCACTCCAAATTATATACAATCGAGGATTCTCATTCTCAATATCTTTTGAAACATGTATGCAGGCATGACGCATGTATTAAAAGCGAAAACAAGCAAATGTTGGCTAATATTTTGTATAAATCTGAAAACAAGCAAATGTTGAAGCATGGACACTATAAAAAAGAAGAAAGGCTCAAATGACATGCAACATAAAGAAAAAGACATGCAGTTTTGCATTCGTAAATAAGTAGGTGGCTAATGGTCTTTCAACATTTTCCCACAATTTGTTTCTTTGCACCTCTTGATCGGCATGCACTAATTTCCATGTATAATATCTCATCTGTTTTATAGTCAATAGTCGGCATGCTAAACTTTCATGACTGAGATGCCCACCATTCGGATGACAGTGTCGATCAAAGCAGTTGAGCCGAGAACTTCTTTGAGTATGCATCTTTTTGGCAGTAGTGGTCAAAATACTATGAGGTTGAGGAACAAACGAGAAATGAAAGGAACGAAATTGCCTCTTGAGGAGATGCCTCGTGGGCTGGCTTTGTAGCAAGTAGCCTATATCGAAACTTCGGGACCAAAAATTGCGAAGATAGATATTCAAATCAATAAGTTGCATGATAATTTGTTGAAGTATCATTTGATTTTTTCGACCATTTAGATTAAATTTTGGAGACATATATTTTCAAAAATTGTTTAATTCTACGGACCCGAATGCAATACTGACCTCCATTACTTGGAAAAGGAAACATTTAATCAATTATTATTTCGAAAATGTTGAGTCTCAACTGACCGGAACTTCGGTGCCGTGTAGATCCTTGGCGTTCGGACCAAAGCGACCTCTAGTGGCTGTAGTTACGCATATGAAACCAAACATAGTCGGTTAAGCAATAATAACGTAGTCGGTGAAACCAAACATAGTCGGTGAAACCCGAGCAGGACAAAATTTAAAGGAAACAAACCCCACATCACACAAGCCAACATGTAAGAATCTTTATCTTCAAAAGGGACAATGCTCGCCTCAAGCAATTGAAAGCGTTAAAAGCGGATTAAGTAGGCATACCGGCGGCGGGGACCGGGCGGCTGCTTCTCGAACCCGACGCGGCGCCCTCTCCGGTGTCCCTCCCTTCTCTCCGGCGGTGGCGCGCACCACGGACCCGCTGAAAGCGCTGGCCGACGGATGCTTGATCGGACGGGAAGGACTGGGAAAAAAAAAGCGGCGGCGGCGCTGCCGGGGAGCGGACCCGAAAGCAACAACCTTAGCCGGAACAACAAATCGTCGGGGATCCGGCAAGGAGCGGTGCGAACGGCGGGGAGGCGGCAGCGGGATAGGCGAGAATGGCGGCGGGGAAGGAGAAGGAACTCACCAAAGCGGCGATGCTTGCGGGCGGCGAGAACGGAGGAGGCAGCCGATTTTATCAAGCGCCAATGTAAAAGCGCCGGGGGGACCGGGGCGACACAACCTAACCAGAGGGCGACGGCGGGTTCCACTAAACACCTAAAGGCGGCGTCCCCCACCGTGAGCGGCCATTCTGCGAGCCCGGGACGACGACGGACCATCCGCTACTTGGCGCTGTGCCCGCGGTCTCCCCCACTGCCCAGGCCCCGTGTGGGCCCGACTGGCCGAATGAGGAGCGACACGCTATAGAAGTAGGAGGGAAGGCCATGCCGCGGGCCCTACGGCATGCCCTTGCGGTCCACGGTGGCCGGCGCCGCCATGAGCCCGAGCGCGGCCGATACGGGGCCCTCGCGTCACCAACGGCGCACGGCGGCGCCCGGGCGCAGCGCAACCTACAGGCGGACCGGCCCGATGTCGGACGGCAGTAGGAAAGGCTGAATCGGTGCTTAGCGGCGACCACTCGCGTGGCACCGAATCTGCGACACCTCCCACGCGTGGTGCGGCAACAAAGTCAATGCCGCCCGAACCCTTGATGCACAATCGGACGGCGAGGGTGAAAAAAAGCGGCGTGGGCGCCACGGACGGCGGATTCTCCACGGCTAATTTACTCTTTAAATAATCACTAAGCTCTCTGTCTAAATCGTTAACAGCCGAGCATTCACTTGGGGATTCTTTCTTTTAGCACACACCTCATTATGACCTGGTTCATTCTTCTCACCACAAGTATAAGAAAAACGATTAGCCCTGCGGTAGTCACGACATTGCCTATCCCTCAATTGACTACTGTTGAGGACTTGGCTTGGTCTCTACTCGATTGGGTATGAACTGTTTTCCATACACTTTTCATTTGCTTGGTCTTTCCCACGTCCCACAAGCTTCTATTGAATTCTAGCAATGATTGATGTCTAATCAAGTTGTTGGTACTTGTGGCTCCACCATAGCCCACGATCTCCTCCTTGAGGCCACAAACATAACGTGTAGTAAAGAGCAGTTCATCATAGTAAGGGCAATGCATGGTGATCGCATCTTGCAACCTAGAAAATTCAGCATGTATTCTTCCATAGTCTTGGGACATTTGATTGATACCAACTCTAACATGGCCAACTTGTAATCATCCCCCAAACTTTTCCTCAATGGCTAAGCAAAACTTGATCCAGGAATCACTCTTGTGAGTCTGCTTAAAGGCCTAGAACCATTTGGTTGCATTTCCTTCCAGATGCATGGAGGCAGAGAAAACCCACAGACGTTCTGGCATATTGTATATCTTGAAATAAGTCTTACAGTTGTCAATCCGGATCTTGGGGTCTATACCATCAAACTTGGGGAACAACATCTTAGGAAACACATGATGAGGTGGTGATTCCTGCCTATGATGCCTGACTGAGTATTGCCTATCCGAACTCTATTTTCCCCAAATAAATTGTGAAACGAGCCCTCCTCATCAGTGGCTGATGTGGAATCATCAGCGGCTTGCTTTTCCCGATCAACCGACGCAAAGTTAATTGAGCAATGACCGACCATTTGCTTGGACCGCTAAGCAATGAGTAGCTCTTCCTTGGAGAATTGATCCACCTTGGAGTTGTTAGCTAACACCTGAGTCTTGAGCTCCTATTGAGTGACTCCCACAGTCTGAAGCTGTTCAAACAACATATCGAAATTCTCCATAACTTGTTCCCACGTAGACTTCTCCTCCCCTGTACTCTTGGACATTTTGTCAAGCAGGATTTGGGTCTGCTTGGATGGCTTAATGGAAGTCGTGATTGAAAACCGTGAAACAACAGGCTCGGGTAGAGCCCTCCCCCTATATCGTGTTCCATTGATGAACTTGCCCTGCCGTCTGGGAGTAAGGTTTCGACATTGGAATTTCACACGAGGACACGCCCCGAAACCCGAGTCGAAGGATACTCCCCCGTCGAACACTGCCGCACCAGAATTGAATCTATTGCTCGGAATTTTACGTGAGAACACACGCCCGCAACCCTTGCAATCGTTCCAACTGTGCTGATAGAAAAGCTTGTGAGAGAGGCGTAGATCTCACAATTAGGTCACACCGCCGACCGAAGTTGTCGAAGTAGTCCCCGGTCGATCTTTGGAGCTGTAGGGGTGGAAGCGTGTGGACGGCAGACACGTATCCTCCTCCTTATTGTCGTCATTAGTGCTCCGCCTCAAATCCTTTTGCAGATTGGATCTCTTCAACTTACCGACACACCGGAGTAGTGTGTGGGCCGCCGATTTGTACCGAGTTAGGCCACCATAGCACGGACCTATGGACGCGCACGAGCTCGCCGAAGCAAGCCTGCCGCCGGGGATTACCACTCCCAAACTTCAAGGTACGAATCAGAGTTGACGAGATGAAGAGAAGGGTGAGTGGTAATGAGGCTGAGGTAGAACCGGCTCCGATACCCCTTTGTCACATCTGTGGCCGCCGGCGATGCCGCCGTCGACATGGCGTTCGAGATGGCGCGGTTCGGGGCAAAGCGCCCGACGAGGAAAGCCCCTCCGCCTTAGCGTGTTTGATTTCTTAGTTTACGAATGAGTGTTTCTCTTACAAACTTGGCCTATGTATAAGACTCATTACACTGCTGCCCGTGGGCCTAGCTTGTCACTCACTCACCCTATTACATAAATGCTACTATGAAATCTGAACTAAGAATATGTATTCGTGAAATGCGCTGCTACTCCTTACTTGCCACGGTTGTATTGTGACACGAATCCTGCCTCCCCAGTCCCTACTCGCGCGCGGCTCCCTGGCGCTTCACACCTTGCTCCATTCACGGGCCTTGAGAACTCCCTGTTCCGCCATCGTACTCTAACTTAGAGTCTCTAAGGGCATTTACAACGCGCGTCCCTCCGGCCCGTCTCTATGGCGCCAATTTCGCGAAAAACACCCGGCGCTACGAGGAGGCGGGGCTCGCGTCGACTTCGTGGCGGCGGGGATGTCCGTTGCCGGCTGCGATTCCTTCTCCACCGGCGTTGTATGGATCCGGTCGCGCGCGGCGCCGAAGCCCGATTCGGTGGCGTTGAAGAAATTTCACGCCAAATCATTCCTCACGGTGGCATAGTCTTCGCTAGCCCCGGTCTCCGCCCGTCGCGAGCGCGCCGTAGCCGGCAGGGCGGCCACCGGATTGGCCGCCGGCCGCCCGGCGCCGGCCGCGGTCCCTATCTCTACTCAATCGGCCCATCTTGATTCGGACTCACCCAAATCAATAATCGGGCGGACGGTCGGGCTTCCTCCCATGAAACCAAATTGGTCGATTAACCTTGTCGTCTCTGCCCAAACTCCCGTTGAAAAGGCGGTCGGCGGGCTTCCCTTCCGTCTCGAGCTTGCCGCTTGCCGTCCCGGCCCCCAGCGGCCGGTGCACACCGACCTGCTGCCCGGCTGCTCGTGAATCTTATGCGAATGCGTCACGCCTTTGGAATTTGTAACCATGGCGGCTTGGTGATGGCGTTGGCGTCTGTTATGTTTCATGGTAATGGCACATTAGTGTCTGATTACCTATCGAATGTTAGTTGCAAGCGCATCACGTTGTCTCTCGATCGTACTATGGCCCGCTCATTATCGAATGTTTCATAAACAGCTTTTTTCCTTGCTTTTTGCTTCTCGGGAAAGTTCACATATTGAGATATTGTTATACGAATGAGATACGTGAATGTCGGTTTCTAAAATCTGTTATGATCATTGTAATAGCAGCTAGAGATTTACGATTGACAATATTCTATCAAATTTATTCTTAAAATATTTTATCAAATAGCCACACAAGGTATACACAAATACATTTGTAGTTGATTTTAGTTACATGCACAACATTAAGCAGGTTTAGAGATTGACCCTCTATCTATGGGTTGTATGAACTGTCTTTATATCTGTATAAATTCAAGATTTTAGAGGCGATCCGCCCGTCGTGAGTGGTACATGGCCTAAGTATGGTAACTTCGGCGGCACTCCGCGGGCTCCGCTCCTCGCCGCGGCTCCGGCACACCGCTGCCGCCTACCTATCTTACACCAACGCGGTTGCGCGCAGGACCCGAACCGTCTCATCACGGAACTGGCCGCGGCGGGGCAGGTGTGGGACGCGCGCAAGCTGTTCGACGGGACGCCCGACCGGGACGTGGTGTCCTGGACGGCCCTGGTGTTGGCGTACGTGCAGCGGGGACGCTGCGTGATGCGCAGGCGCTGTTCGACCGCCCTGACGCGCACAGGAACGTGGTCACAGGGCCGGCTCTGTAATTTTAAAGACCCTTGGGCAAGAAGAAGATTAGGGCCCCTTAGACTAATTTTTAATATCAAAATTACAGTGGATAATAAAATTTACTTTGCAAAAATATATGTATCTTGCTCATAAAAAATAACAATAGTGTAACAAGTAAATAAATACAAATATTTTTTGTTTTCATTTTTTTTTTCTTTTCTGAGCACCCGGCCGACAAATATTTCTTAGGCAACATCTATATACAAATAAATACAATGAATTAGAAAAAATTAGGGAAACACTAAAGATCATGGGTGTTGTGGTTGATTATTGTGATCGCGTACGCGTCTTTGTCCGTCGTCCTTGCCGTTGCCGGTCGCCAGGTGTGGAGGAAATCGATCAGATCGGCATTGTGCATCGATAAGCAGGCAGGGCTGAGAACCTAGATCGGCGTCAACGTCCAAAGGCAGGCAGGGTGCTAGAGTTGCGGCGGCAGCAGGAAACGAAAAAGAAACGTCCGATCATGCCTGCGTTAGGCGCTAGCTCCACTTGACGATGGGTTCCAGGAAGACATCCCTACGACAGTTCTATATGTCGTCATGGGCTTTCAAAAGCTTATCATGCCAAATTATATGTACTAATTACCTACATGGTTTTGGGCCCCCAACTCCATGGGCCCCGGCGATCGCCCTGCCTGCCCTCCCCTCAGCCGGCCCTGCGTGGTCACCTGGCCGGCGCTCCCTCTCGGGCTATGCGTGTGCCCACCTCGTTGACCGAGGCCGGGCGCTGTTCCGGCCCTTTGGCGGGCCCAAAGGGTAGTCGGGTAGGCCGGGGGACTACCCTGGAATTTGGCCCAAAAAAATTTTAGTACTCTTCCCAACCCACCAAAATGGCCCATACTCCTCTCATCCTCTATTCTCGCCGAGCCCGGGCTGCCCAGGCTGCCCAGGCGTCGCCCTTTCCTCGTCACGGGCGAGGCGGGCGGGAGCGCCGCCTCTTTCCTCGGCAGCGGCGGCGTCGCCGTCGCCCATCCGCCGCCCGGCTCGCGCCGCGGCACCGTGCGGCGCCCCATCCCGCCCGGCTAACCGGCCTCCCTTGCTGCGCCCCCTCCTCTTCCTCAGTTCCTCTCATCTGTGAGTTCACAACTTCTTCTACGAAATGGTTTAGGGTTTCGATTTTGGATATTTGATTGGATTGTAACAGGCTTAGGGACCGTAGATCTATCATATGTGAGTCTAGAATTGAATGAAATTTCTTTGTGATTTTCGGGAATTTGATACATGAAGAAATCAAATATAGCATTTCTTTTTTGAAGCATGAGGCAAAAAAATTGCAAGTCAGTCTGCTCCACCAATTCCATTTGTTGATGAAGAGTTGTCTATTCCTATTGTAGAAGATCCTCAAATTGTGAGTGTTGAAAGTGCTATTGTAGCTATAAATGAAGTGACAGAAACACCTTCTCTGATAGCTACAGAGACAACTGCCACAACAGATGAAGTTGAAGAAGAAGAGAAAGAAGAACCGCCTCCAAGCGCAACTGATGATATTGATTCTCTTGAGCATGACCGGGTTTAAGGAATTCTATTTCAACCTTTGATGTGAATGAACAAGATTCTATCAGAAGGAGGTACATTCTGAAAGGCCCATGTCATCTCTATGCATATAATTATCCATCTAGAAAAATCTATGGTAAAGATCGCCGCTTCAGTTTTCTTTGGTTTCAAAAGTACCATTGGATTGAATATAGTGTAGAGAAGGATGCAGCATATTGCTTCATATGTTATTTATTTGGCAAAGAAAAAAAGGAAAATTTATTACATGAGAGGCTGGAATAATTGGAATGTGGGATGCATAGCACTTGACAAACATGAGTCCTCAACTTCACACAAGTTTGGTCGGGGAGAAATACAACTTGTTTGTGCAAGAGGGTACCAAAATTGACAATGTCATTGTGAAGGTGTCAAAAAGAATCGAGCTGATTACTGGGGCTAGGTTGATTTATTCACTGAGATGTTTGAGGTTCCTTTTGCATCAAGGATTGGCTTGTCGTGGGCATGATGAAACTGAACAATCTAACAACATTGACATGTATCCTACCATTCGGGAAGTACTCATTACTCTTGGAAAGGATCCCACACAAAGAGATGATTGGCCAAACATACATGCTATGGTTCTCACTTTAGAGTCATTTGAGTTTGTTTTTAATGCCCACTTGATGCTTGTGATTCTTGGGTACACAAATGAGTTGTCTCAATCTTTGCAAAAGAGAGACCAAGATATTGTTAATGCAATGACACTTGTTGTGTGCAAAAAAAGAAGGTTCCAACAATTGAGGTCCGATGGGTGGGAAGATTTCTTAGAAAAGGTTAAATCATTTTGCATCAAATATTCTATTGATGTTCCTGCAATGGATAGCAAATATGAACCTCATGGAAGATCCCATCGCTTCTATCCTGAACAAACAATTGATGATCATTATAGAAGAGAGGTGTTTATTGGTATTATTGATAGAATTCATCAAGAGCTTGAGAATCGATTTGATGAGGTTAGTAGGGAGTTGCTAATTTGTATGTCAGCTTTGAATCCCTCAATTCATTTGCCTCATTTGATGCTAAGAAAATCCTTAAGCTTGCAACTTTTTATCCCAAAGATTTTTCAAGTTCTGAGTTGAGGACACTTGAAATTCAACTTGGCACATATATTGAAGATTTGAAGATGGATGATAGATTTCAAGGACTGAACAGCCTAGGTGAGCTCTCTAAAAAGCTTGTTAACACTAAGAAACATGAATGTTATGGTTTGGTGTACTTAGTCCTTAAATTGGTATTGATCTTACCGTGGCAACAGCAAGTGTTGAAAGAGTATTCTCTGCCTTGTGTTTAGTGAAGAATAAGTTGAGAAATAGTATGAGTGACAAGTTATTGAATGATTGTTTGGTTACCTTTGTTGAGCGTGATGTATTCTCCACTGTAAGTGAGGATGACATTGTTCATGCTTTCATGGCAATGAGAAAGCGCAAAGTACTGTAGAATGTAATCTCTTATATTTATGTAACATGTAAGATCTTATCTTATGTATACTATTTGAGCAAGTTTGGGACTTAATTATGTAATTTTGAACCTTTGAATTATATAATCGCATTTTTGGTTAATTTATAGCCATTTTTTTCTTTGAGTTTTGCGTGAGCAAAAAATTTTTGGAGTGGACTACCCTTGTTTCAAGTGCTGGGTCCGCCACTGGTTCCGGCAGATGCCTCAGAGGAACGTCGTCTCCTGGAACATGATGCTGGAGGCGTACGCTGCGTCGGGAAGGGTGGGTGATGCCTGTGCGCTGTTCGACCGCATGCTGGTCAGGGATGCTGGCTCGTGGAACATTCTGCTGGCCAGGCTGGTGCGGTCGGAGAGCCTGGATAAGGCGTGCAAGCTGTTTGGGAGAATGCCGGAGAGGGATGTCATGGCTTGGACGACGATGGTTGATGGCGTTGCGCGGAGCGGTAATGTTGACGAGGCTCGAGCGTTTTTTGATAGCATGCCGGAGAGGAATGTTGTTTCTTGGAATGCCATGATCTCTGGGTACACAAGAAACCACAGGATTGATGACGCACTGGATTTGTTCATGAAGATGCATGAGAGGGATATTGCTTCTTGTAACATTATGATTACTGGTTTTATACAAAACATAGATTTGAAGAGGGCACGAAAGCTCTTTGATGAGATGCCAAAAGGAATGTTGTCACTTGGACGACCATGATGAATGGTTACTTGAAAGGCAAGCAGAATGAGCTAGCATTGGGGTTATTTAGTGGTATGCTAATGGTAGGTATCAGACCAAACCAAGTGACATTTTTGGGTGCACTTGATGCATGCATCGATCTCGCAACACTCTGTGAAGGGAAGCAGAACAACATTTCAGTTTGGTACTTTTGTTGAGTCTGCCCAGATGAATGTATATGCAAAGTACGGTGAAATTGGATTGGCAAGAAAGTTGTTTGATCTTTCAAGGGAAAAGGACTTGATCTCTTGGAATGGGATCATTGCGGCATATGCGCACCATGGTGTTGGTATGGAAGCAATCCACTTGTATGAAAAGATGCAAGAAAATGGATATAGGCCTATGTGGTGTTGCTCTCAGCATGTAGCCACTCTAGGTTGGTTGACGAACGGCTTAAGATCTTTGAATCCATGGTAAATGATAGATCAATTACAGTGCATGATGAACATTATACTTGCTTGATTGATCTTTGTAGCCGAGCAGAACGACTTGATGATGCCAAAAGATTAGTTCACTGTCTTAAGATTAAGCCCACGTGATGTAACGCACATGGAAATGAGAGCATTGGCAATTTGGCAGCTAGAAATCTCTTGCAAGCAGAACCTGATAATGCTGGAACCTATACTCTCCTATCCAATATCTATGCTTCAGCTGGTAAGTGGAAAGAAGCAGCAGAAATTAGGTCAGAGATGAATAGTCGAGGACTAAAGAAACAGCCCGGTTGTAGTTGGATAGAGGTGGCAAATAAGGTTCATGTGTTTGTAGCACGTGATAAGTCCCACAGTGAATCTGACTTGATCTATGGTCTGCTGCAAAATATCCGTCACATGATGAGGATTGTTGGAACTGTCCCTAGTGACCTTGTGCATGTTGATGAGGAAGGAGAGTGTCTATTTAGTTACAGGCTCAAGTATTCCATTCAACTGTATGGACTCAATCAAACAAAGTAACATTCAACCTTCAATCTAAGGGCAACCCTACAAAAACATCAGGTAGCAATGGCCACCAAAAAAGGATTTTAAATTAGGTGCAACCACCAAGACACTGTCAAGGCAGCACCAGCTTATTTCAAGCTCTAGCCACTACTAGCCTCCAGTGGGTAGTTGCAGAGGGCACATCCACAAGGGTGCATTTGGAGATGGGACGCAACTATCAGATCAAACGTCATTTTGAAATCTCTCATTCGTTCTTGACTGACATAATCCAGTGTTTGGAATTGAGTTTGCATCTCGTGATTGTGATCATTATTCCAAATCATTATCACTTGCACATTTCTACTGGTACGTTACTATTAATCAGCCTATCAGGTTTCCAAAATCTGATCCTGTGCACATGTGCCGCTGATAAGGGCCTAGAAGAACATGCTGTGCTACATGCCAGGAGTTGCTTCACTTCCTGTAACTGCACATCTAGTATGTGATGACTTCTTGTTTAACCATTCGGAGTTGCAGATACATAAAGACCATTATGAACTAAATGCTCAACTAAATCACCACACGAGAGCTCATCTGCTATCTTGAGAAGTGACCACAATTTCCCGAAGCTGGCACTGGATCTTCATGGTAACTTCAGAAATGGCACTGAAGATAGTGTGTCTGCCGCTGAGCAGATGGTGATGGTTTTAGATGATCAATAATTGGTATCTGCTCCACATGCTGACGGAGAACAGCATCTCTTAAGTGAAGAATCTCCTATTAGTGCTGCAATGAAAAGTTGAAAACAATAAACTTATTTAACAACAACTATTCCTCAACACAGAGGCATATCATTGAGAAGCAACAACTTGAGATATTAAATTTAAGAACACAGAGAGACAATCAAGTTAAAAAACTGAAAGAGGTATGCCATGCAGTTGTTCAACACATTCGGATAAGTAGCATTGTTGAAGAGATGAAATTAACCAAATAAAGTTAGTGATTCAGTGGTTCACTATATTTATGCATTCCTTTTTGGCATACATGAGGCTCCAGTTTTCCAAACTTGAAGCGTTGCATTCTACAACATGGGTTGAAGGTCAACTGATGAAGGAAAAACTCAAACACGAAGTAATATCAGGTGAATTAGATCAATTCCCTGATCCCTGCGTTACTCTACCAGATTCCAATTCTGTCGTTGAGGAATTCATTCATTTTAAGAAACAAAATGGTGATAATCATGTTGACAAAAAATTGGCCTTGGATAGTGACCAGCTTTTTTGGATGACAGATTGATGGAAATTAGTATTGTACACAGTTCATTTTATCAAAGGCTTGTCCTACACTTGCAGTGAGAAATGAGCCTATAGAAGCTCATATGAGGTCTGATAGGAGGGCAACATCAGAATGTGTAGATCTTCCAGATAACAATAATCATTGTAGTTCTGATGGAATTGACTATCAAAGAGCCTGTTCTTCTAGTTCTATTCCTATTCCCACAAGTCATGATTCAATCAATCAGGTATTGCATTAGTCAGTTGAATTTTTTCTTTCTTTCTTCTGTTATCTGTCATACGCCATGGCTTTTGTTTACTGTGCTTTGATTGGAGGTTGTTTTGTGTTTAAAGCTTATCAAATCTGTTATATTATCTTTGTACACAAGATTTTTTGAGCGATTATCTTGTCTATGGAAAATCACTTCAAAGCCATCTCATGCAACTACATTTTTTCCGATTGAATGCTTAGGAGATTTGTGTCATTTCGTGAAGAAGGATATACCCAAATGCGATGCCACTTTCAAATCAGTCACACAAACACCAATTTTCATATCGCAGCTCTGGCACTGAACAAAACAAGAAACGACCTAACAATTGAGAAATCAGTGAGGTCTTTAGCCTTGGCTGCACACCATAAGGCACCCTTCTCCACAGCTCCATTACTGCCTTGACAACCGTGTCTGAACTCATACAACCATGTCTGGACTCATAGAAGCTCTATTGAACACACAGGTCTTGCCATGTTTTACAGCTCCCAGACCCAGGAATGTTGAGTCCGCTCGGGTGACCGTTACAGGGGGCCATGGGGGCGACCCCGACCGCCCCGCCGCCTCCTCCACACCGCCGGCCAACCCCTGCTGCTCCTTGCTCCCCGCCCGACGCCAACAACAGATCCGGCCTCCCTGCGCCGTGCTCTTCGCGTAGAGGGCTGCTTCGTCCTCTCCCTCCCAGGGATGGCGGAGATCGGCGTCCGTGCTGCGCGGCCCGGGGTCGCCGCCGCCGGCGATGTCGACGCCGCTGGCTTCCTCCACCCCTCCTCGTCGTCGCCGGGCGGGCCCTCGCCGAGCTCCGGGGGCCTCGCTGCTCCCAGTCAACCGCTGCTTCCTGAGTCCAGCACCGGCACCCCGGCGGTTGGGGCTCCTGCAGGACCAACCCACGACGGCGTGCCCGCGTGCGCCTCCTGCTTGGCCACGGCCGTCGACGGCGGGTCCGTGGCGCGCCGGAGCTCCTCCTTGTCTCGGCACCAGTGCTTGGGCGGCAGCTTGGGCGGCAGGTCGTCGCCGCCGCCGTCGTGGACGGTCGCCGGAGACGCGAGCCGGGACGGTGACAGGCCTGACAGCTCCGGCAACGGGTCCCTGTCCAAGCAGCCAGCCGCCCCCATGGCCGCGCCTCTGCCGCTGTCGGTTGACGAGCCGCTGCCTGAACCTGCTACGCCAATGGTGGTCGTTGCTGGTTCGTCTTGCGAGCCGGAAGGGGCCGCCACGCCCACTCCTGCGGCCCCTGTTCCGCTGATTCTTCCCCACGCCGCCGCAGCTGAGGATGACTGCGGGACATGGCTGCTCCGTCGCCTTCAACGCCGCCACGTCGCCGCGGCCACGCTTCGTCGTCACGGACGGCTCGCTACTCAGCGTCGAGGACGTCCCGGACGGGGACAATGCGGGACGCGACGACGACCCGGCCCGGACATCCTCAATGTCCGCCCGTCTGCCCCTGCATTCAGCCGATCGTCCACCTTGTCCCCTGATGCCGCGCCCTTCCACCCTGGGAGCGCTCGGTGGGGCGCCTGGCTTAACCGACGGTGGGCGGGCGACGATGGTGACATCTCGGTGAAAAGAGGCATCCACTTCCGAGCTGCTGTACCAGCGCGCCGCCCATCAGCGCCATTGAGGTGACACCCGCGCCTGATCAATGGGGCCATGCCAGGGCCTGCTCGCCTCACGCCCGGTCGCCATCCCGGGGCGACTCCGTCGTCGTCGTCGTCGTCGCCCGGCGAGCCATGGACAAACGCACCGGTCGCTCGTGTGCTGCGGATCGGCGACTTGGTCCACACCAATTCTTGGCGTGCCCGTGCACCAACGGCTCGCTTCAGTGCCTCCGTCGTCCTCTGGCTCCTCGGGTGCATTGCGCCGGTCGCGCCACGCGCTTGTCGGGGGCGTCGTCCGGGCGCCGTCTTTCCCGCCCCCATGCTACACCTCCGTCCGTCGGTCGGAAAGGCCGGCATACCGCCCTCACTTTCGTCGGCCTCTGCTTCAAGCGTCTTGCGGCCGACCACATTCTTGCCCGGTGCACCTCCGTCGCGTTGCCTCGTGCAGCGGCCGCGAGCACAGGGCCGGGATTACAACCTGGTCGCCATCGTCGCCCCCCAGGCATCGGCGGGGCGTATCAGCCGACTCCCCGCCATAAGCGGCTTCGGCCGGTCGGCGGTCATAGGGCCCTCTGGGTCTTGAGGCGCTTGTGGCCCGATCCGTGTTGGAGATTCTCTGTCGAGTTCCTCGGCCGACCGACGGTGCCGATGGGCGTGTCATTTGCGGCCGTCGTCGTCATTGTAGCCGCAAACCTTCTAGGGTGGCCGCCACGTCACCAGTCGGTCCCGCGTGACAATCTCAGAAGACCAGCGTCGCGTATGTAACCTTCGCGCTATACGTCGGTTGGTGATCGGTCGTATGGCTGCGGGCCGCCCGGCAGGGGATCAATGCTCGATGAGGCCGTGGCCTCGCACTCTGCGTCGTGCCCCTTACGCGGCGTGTTCGCTCGCCGGCTTCCCGCACCGTCTCTGCGGAGAGGATGATTGGTGGGCTGACCTAGTGGCCGCGGAGTTTGTATCCGTCGCCACGCGTTCGTCGTTGCGGTGGAGGCCAGTGGCGATGGATTCCCCTTAAGCCTCCCGCATGGTTCACCTCGGCTTTGAGGATGTTGTGGAGTCACGAGGAGGTCGGGGAGGTCACCGCGCCGGTGGTTTCTCCGCCAAGGCCCTCAAAGCCGCGACTATCGCGGCGGTCTGGAGCGGATATGCATCGTTGGACTCCCGGTGATCAGGGCGGGCGAAGTTCTTGCCAGCGACGCCGCGCCGCCGCCAACGATGGTCCGTCGGAGCTCCGCTGGCCGCCAAGCCCGAGCGGCAAATGCGGCAACCGGTAGCGGTCGATCTCGATGCGAGAAGATGGGCATTGCGACCACGGCACCAACCGGGTGACTTGGATGCCGCTAAAGCGTGCCGCGCCTTCGCGGGTCCGCTGCGCCGACCAAGGAAGAGGCTATGGAGGTGCTCTTTGGTGATTCCTTCGACCCGGCGACTGGAATCACGGACATCGCCCGGCTTGGATGAGGAGGGGCACTAAGGCCTCCACGAGTTCCACCTAGTCCGTAGATCTAGTGTACCTGTAATCACATTCTCTTGGTGCCCGTGGGCGTTTTTGATAATCTACGGATTACTGATGTCTTTGTTCGTGTTGTGTTTGTGTTTGTTGTTTGTGTTTGTTGTTTGTGTGCGTATTTGTAACCAAAACTCTCTTCTTCTTAATGAATTACGTGCAATGCACGTTCGAGAGAAAAAAAAAACAGCTCCCAGACCACCAACTTAACCAAAGTGTTTAAGCCTTTTGCTGTACAAGTGTACTTTGTTGATACTTCACCAGTGCTTAGAGCTTTTTTTTTGTGTGCATTTTCTTTAACTATTGCACTTTGTTTATTGTTTGTGTTGATTGTCCCTGTAAAATGTTTTAGTGATGCCTGACTATCGATCACTAATAGCCTCCTTATTTTGAGGAATCTTCAACTGATGATGGTAGAAGTATTGAACGTGCCATGGGAGACAATATTGCTAAGCCAAGTATATTTCTAGGAAGTGCAACTTCTCTTGTGGGAACCAATGCAGAAAATGATAGTACTGTTGCAGCAGATCCGGACCACATGGAATCGCCTATTTTGGCTTCTCCACAAAATGCCACGACCTAGCAGCATCCAACTGCAGAAGAACCATCTGATACATTACCAGCAACAGCAGCTCAGCATCTGCAAACTGAGATGCAAACAACATGCCCAACATTGGGTCCTCAACATCAGAAGACGTGCCCAGATGATTCTAGTAAAATGAACCATGAACCAGATACAACAACTGGAATGTTGCAGGAAGAGATAACTTCTGACCCTTTAGATGATTCCAGTATGGGAGTTAAAGAAAAAAAATATTGACACTGTCGCTGCAGATCCATTGAATTCAGAAAGTCGATCTTATATTGCTCCAAACAACCCAGCTGTCGTGCCAGAAGCTTGGGTAGCTGAAACTAAGAGTGATCAGTCAAGTATGCCTGCACAACACAGTACATGTGTACCCACTCAACGGAAGTTAAATTTCGAAACATCCACCAGAAGAAGCAGATCCATCAAGTAATCTGGACACAAAATATTCAACTGTCAAGCTCAACGCTCGATGCTGACAGCTCTGAAACAAGGCATCAGCCAGAAACTACAACAGTGTTATCACAGTCAGTCAGTAAAAATCATGATGTAGATAATGATGGCACTGTTTGCGCACAAAAATCCCACTCATATAGTCACCAATTTTGGCTGCCCCACAAAGCTCAGCTATGTTGTCACTTGCTTTGGAGGTTGGAACCTATCATCCTTTGAACAATCTGTTGCAGCCGAAGTTGTTGATGATAACAAAAAAAAAAAAAAAAAAAAAGACACTTACCGCATTGTCTTGTAAAACAGTGCTGCCAGAGCAAGAAAGTTTTAGGACTCAGACAACCCTTTGGGAATAGAAATGTCTTTCATCGATCGCATTTTTTTTTTTTTTTTCAATCACTACAGATAAGCGATTCTATCACAAACATACCTTAGCTTACCTTGCTGGTCTTCAGGACCTCCGCATTAACAACTGGACAAAACAAATATGCTTTATTTGGTAGAGCTTCCTTTTAGACTCCTTTTTCATTAATTAAAAAGACGGTAAAATTGTTTGGTAGGACTCTTCCACAGAGAGAGGAGCCCTACCAAATGGTCCATAGTTTTGGCTAGCAAATTTGATTCAGTAACTTGCTAATTGTAACTACTGGTGTTAGTATAATTTAGGGGGGTCGCTTTGGATGTAGAAATTTGCAGAAACTGGAGAGTTTTTCATTCACATAAGTACAAAAAAAAAAGAATATAGTGCTCGAAACAGGACCTATGGTATTGTCTTGGGAAAAAGTCCACTATTCCGCCCCCAACTATTGCAAAAGTCCACTTTTCATCCCTAAACCGCAAAATCGGTCAAATCACCTCCTCCAACTTTTCAAACCATTGTGTTTACCTCTCTAGAGTGGTTTTGAAGGTGGTTTTTATTTTTCATTTTTATTTATTT
The DNA here is from genome assembly GCA_015847255.1 of Hyparrhenia diplandra. Lineage (NCBI taxonomy): Eukaryota > Viridiplantae > Streptophyta > Magnoliopsida > Poales > Poaceae > Hyparrhenia > Hyparrhenia diplandra. The sequence goes on from JADLZK010011467.1 coordinate 62,567, forward strand.
CGGCTAAATATTTGAAAATCATAGTAAATCACAAAAAAAATCATAAAAATGAAAAAAAAAACTAATTTTGTTGGACTCCATATGGGTAGATCTATATATGGTATGGTATGCTTTAGTATAAATTTTTTTGTTGTAAATTTAGATCTACGCTAATCTATAATTAATTGGAATAATTCATAATTGCAATTTCTTTGGTTCAATTGTGGTGAAATTTCTATGGTGATCAAATTATTGTATGCTTAAACTATAGTAAAACAAATTCATACTTATTGGGTCATGTACAACTTAGTTATAGATTTATTTATGGTTTATACTTGTTAAATCTAAATAAATCAAAATAACTAAGTTATACATGATCTAATGAGTATGAAATTTTAGCTATATTTCAACCATACAATAAATAGGTCGTCATAATTTTTTTTACCATAATTAGACTATAAAAATTGCGGTTATGAAGTATTCCAATTAATTATAAAAAAGCGAAGATCTAAATCTATAACAAAAACTTTGTACCAAAGCATACCATATTGTATAGAGCGCTCTATTATATACCCACTATGTAGATTTACTCATATGGAGCCCAATAAAATTGGATTTTTCATTTTATAATGTTTCAATGATTTTTCAAAGATTTAGTCGAAAAAAAAAAAACAAAGCCACCTTCAAATCCACTATGGTTTGAAAAGTTGGGGAGGTGATTTGCCCAGTTTTTTACGATTCAAGGAGGAAAAGCAGACTTTCCTAAAAGTTTAGAAGGAAAAAAGTAGGCTTTTCTCTTGGGCAGTTAGGCCCGGCTCAAGTTATGTCTGGTTGCATTAGTTTTAGCGCATCACGTTTTGCCTCAGGCCCGGTCCTAAAAACAGATTAGTTAGGCCCAGCCCTGTAAGGTCTTCAAGCCTTGCATTCAAAACTTTTCTTTCTGGCAGTTCTCAGGCAGGCTAGGCTTGTTTTGCTAGCAATTCCTACGTGGGCTTAGTTGCGAGCGCTTACTTGGGCGAACACGACTTCTTCAACACCCATCCATCATCGATTTTGCTCAGGCGAGGAAATTATGCAAGAAAAATTGTGTGCCCCTCTCGCACACTGCACCTTTTAGTGTGCGTTTCTTCGTTCCAACTTCAAGTATAAGTATACCTCAAGTTGGGTCAATATACCCAAAAGATACAGCATCAATTCCAAACTTATAAAGTGAGAAAAAGAATCTCAAAGTTTCAAGTATGGTCGGCAGTAAACTCATCAATATATATAGGTTAGGATTATTTCCACTGGTACAGAAATGACGTATGGATGGTATTTACTGGAAAGGAAAAATATTTCTTTTGGGTAAAGTGATAAGGTAAACTAATTACATTGGGTAAAATGTAAGGTGAACCTATCGGTAGATATACACAGTTTCGGAACCGGTATACATGATGAATTGTTTCTACAATGGACCACCTCCAATTCTTGTTTGAGATGGCATGATTTACCTAACCTTTGAATAGACCAACGGGGGCCTTATGCACATGATGAAAATTAATTATTGCTGAGAGAACAAAATCCTAAACGGAGCTCATATCATGGTCGGAATGAATATGATGGAGGACTCCACTTGAGTTGCCACAACGGCAAAACCCCTGGGAGCAATCTAAGATGCTGACGTCTCTGCCTCTCCATTATCAGAATTCGATGAACCGCCTCCATTGGCCATCTCAGTATCACCATCACTCTGATTCATGAACAGGTCTGCCTTGCTACGCCTTACCGACCCAACTTTCCTTTGTTCTAGAGCAAAAGAAATGAGCATGCTATGAGCAACGTTTCATCTGGCAAACAGTAAAATGAATGCAAGTTTCGGGTCTTACTTTTGCTGGTTATTGTGTTTGAGTCACTGCTAAGAAGTCCTCCCAGGTGTACTTCCGCAGTTCCTGCTTCTCTTTCTCAGTAAGCTCATAGTTTGGCTCCCTTCCACACATAAAAGCAGCCCTGCACAAAATTCGACACTGTCAGATTTGATGATTCATGGTGAACCATTAGCTGCGCAACAAAAGCAACATCATTTGATCTTCACAGAGATACAATCAATGTCACATATCAGCATATTGCTTGTATCACTTAAACCAAATTAAGAATCAAAACAAGTAAACAATAATAGAGGCAAAATTTACTTTAGAAATCAGGCAATGAGAGAGCCTAACAAAGAATGATAACTAAACAAATCTGTATGGCGCGATCGAAATTGGTAGGCTTGGTGAGAAGCCAAACTACTGAACACTAAACTCTGTGACATGTTGGAGCATATATGTTTACCTAGGGAAAACGGAAAGCTAACTTTACAGATGAAATAGAGAAGCCAAACCACTGAACAGTAAACTCTGTGACATGTTGGAGCATATATGTTTTACCTAGGGAAAGCGGAAAGCTAACTTTACAGATGAAATAGAAAGATTTTACGCATACAAGTATTTCTTTCTTTCTTTTTTTCTCAAACACGCAGTCACACAGAAGAAGTGCCGTATCATTTCATTAAGAAGGTTTGAAACACAGGGGAACTGGGGAAGGGCAAGAGATCCTGTGAATTTGTTGGGTATGGTCATGTGGTTTTCCTGTTCCGGGTGCGTTTGTAACTAGTTTCTTTTTGGGTAAAGTTGTGGTGGGTGGCATTTGATTTTGTATTCCCCTTTCTTTTCTCCTTAATGCAATAATACAAAGCTCTCTATGTATTCGAGAAGAAAAAAAAAAAGTGCTTCTGTAGCCCCACAATGACTAATATATATAGCTTCTTGTGTTGCCAAAAAGAGTACGAAGCAGCAAAAGGTGAAAACATAATGCAAACACTTGTGTTTACAGGAAAACACTACGGAAATAAGCTTGGTCTTGTGAAGATTTGAACTGCAGTGAATGCATGCATATAGGCAATATCTGTCATAACTCATACAAAAATGAACTAACTGGAATTCAGACTGAACACCAGAAGGGACTGTTGTCTTTGTAAGGTCGTCTTTTTTGGTAGCCAGTGATTAAGTCTCTCTGTAGTAAGCAAGTGTGTGTGACTGTGTGTGGGGGTTTGGGTCTATGTATGACTCTTTCTTCTTCTTTTAATATAATGATATGCAGCTCTCCTGCGTGTTAAAAAAAAAAAAAACAGTTGGATATTACCGAGAATTAACACAGGATAGCATTATATATGATCTTATTTAAAGCTAGTCAAAACATACTATGCCAGCAGGCTAACTTATTACTTTGAACACCATTTGGGTATATCAGATTGCATCAAGATGATATGAGCATTAGCTTGTGTTTTGAAAAGGTTAAAAGTTAGGTAAGAATGATGGAAGCTTTGTGTTTAAAGAGAGGTGTGCAGCCATAGTCAAGCCAATACCTATCATAAAGCCGGGCTGCTTCTTCCTGTGTCCCAACAGTACCCAAGTGAATCTGTTTCTTGTCAACTTTTATGGCAGCCTGCCATTTCATGTTTTTGAAATAAACCCCTCTCATAATGCATGGTTCTTGATCCACGTACTGCTTTCTTCTATGTCGTTTTTCTGCGCTTGATTTCCTTGCCTGAAATGATAAGGGGAAAAAAATACAATTTTCTTATCAGCTGTGCAGTAAACTCTAAAGTTCAACCAAAGCGGATTAAGATAAGAAACACACAAGAAAAGGCACCAGGAGTCCTTTTAGGGCTTTTTTTTTAAAAAAAAAGTGGAAGAGGGAAAAGCTACAGGCTCTAATGAAACATTGCCAGCACAGCGATATAAGAAAAAATTGTCACACAAACATTTCCTATTGCAAACTATATTCTTTTAAGGAAACTTCAGAATGTGACAATGAAGAAAGCACAAGTTCTCGTCAAAAAAAAAAAGCACAACTTCTCTGAGATTTCCAATGCAGAATTCTAGAATATTAACTTCTATGCAAGTGCCATAACCACAAGTAATCTGGACTTTAAGTGAAGAACAAATGCTAACCATACAGAATAAGAATGAAGTATAGACCTGGATAGTAATGGGTTTTCTCTTCCTTTGAATCATCAGAACCATTTGAGGATTTTTTGAGCACATCAGAAGTCTTTGCCTGCAACGAAAAGACAAATTTTGTTAAGAAAAATCATACTTGCCATCGTAGCCAACAAAATTTCGGTAAAGCTTGAAGCAGAATACAGGTACTACGCAAATGCCACTACAAAACTCATCAGGCTATCTTAAGGAGAAACTGATACAACACAAGCAGGTAGCATCGACACAAACTGAGATGTTTTTTTATTCGGTTATCTAGAAAAACGTTTGACTGTGTGCACATGTGCACCAATATACTCCTGTGCAAGATACATCCTCAACATACAAAAGGTAATTATGCATACCAAGGGCAGTGGATGCACACTGAATGGCTTCACATTGGAGTGCGCAACTTCCACAGTTTTTTTCATTTTCAAAGGGCTTAGGAAGATCAACTGGCAATGAGTCTTTCCCTGGAACAAAAGTAAACTCATGTGATTACTCAAAACAAGACTCATTTTTTCATCATATCATATAAAAAGATATGACTGAAATGGAAAGGTACATAAAGTTTCTATTTCAAACAGCAGACCATGATCGAAATGATAGGTATAAATGACAGATGCGCTATGCTACTTCATATGCAGAACAAAAAAAAATATGTTCTTTTCATCATAACATAAACCCTCTAGGCATTTTTTTACATCTTGGCAAGATATTTCAAGGTGCTAAATGAGTTTCCCTTACCAGAACAAAGACCCAATAGTCGGCGCCGCCTCAAGCTAACCATACTTGAATGCCACCTGCAGCAGAGTCAGAAATATGAATATGAAGAGATAATAAACAAGTGCTAAATTCAAGACTAAGATAAGAAAAAGAAAAAAAAAAAATCCATGCTTACGATGGAACTAACCATCATGTGGGCTCTACACACTAACAGCATTAAGTATTTTATATCACGCAGACACACATTGTTCAAAGATTAAGATCTTACATAAAAGATACAAAGGATATAATTCACAAAAAAGGATGAAGCTATTTTTTATTTGCACAGGATGGTAAGCTCCAACTCATTATCCAGTTCATTGTATCCCACAACTCAAGTATTCTACCATCTCAATTGATCTTTGAATCGCCTTGAGAAATGAGGTACTGACAGCTACATAAGTGGATCCGCAGGCCCTGATCCTAAAATTCATAGCATTGACACAGGAGGCATATAGCCCGACTGAGTCAAATGGATTATCTGCAAGCCTGAGCATGAAAAGACTATAGACACAGTAACCAACATGTATCCACAGTCAGAAACCCCAACACTTCCGTTTTGACAATCTGAAAGGAACTTCCGTGTAAAATGACGAGAGAGGCAGTGCCTATTGTAAATCTTACCCTCCCAAAACGCGCCAGTGCGCGGTGTAAAAACTCTTCTTCTTAAATACAAAGATGCGCAAATCTTTTGCGTATTCGAGAAAAAAAGAAAGGAACTTCACATATAATACAGATCCGGAACGGCAACAGATGATCAGCATTGGTGACAAGAGACCAACTTGTTCAAAACACCATCCTACTGCACCTCATTTCTGAAAGAGTCCCGTTCCTACCACTTGAGGGTACTAGTCGAATGAAGCAAAACTCAATGGGAGAGCAACCTAAATGCAGTAAAGTCGAATGAATAAATAACCCCCTAAAAATAGAAGCAAGAATCATGTGAGTGTACTTTGTCACCACTGCCAGTTAGCACAAATGGGCAGGCACACTCGAGGGCCAGGGCCTACAGAATCTTGCTATACACCAGAGAGTTAAGTCCTGCGGACAGGACAGGAGCTTTCTCTTTGAACCGCAGGTCAGCGCTTATCTCCTCATCCCGCAATGAGTCTCCAAAGGCTCATACGGCTACAGAGAATTGCGCTGCACGATCTACAATCATCGTCAGGCATTAAAAACCAAGAGAAGTACAAGAACCAAGGCTTGCCTGCCCCTTCAAAGACTCATTTTTAGGCCGGCGTAATTCTCACCACAACAACCGCTACGTTATATGACTATTATTACGCCAACCAATACCATCATCATCGACCTAATAACGAGAGGGAGAGAGAGAAAGAAACATGAAAAATCAATCACGAACAGAAACAGGGTGGGTGGCGAGACGTCTGGCCCAACCACCTCCTCTCCTCATCAGCCACCCAACCCAACCCAAGCCAAGCCTGGCAGCAGGCAACCCCCGCAAAGCAACCTCGCAGTCCAAAGAAACCCTCCAGAACGCGAGAATTCTGGCGCAAGCCCGTCCCCAACGACCGCCACCTTCCTTGCAATCAATCGGCCGCCGCCACGAGTCCACCCACGATAACACAAAACACAGCAGACGCAGCGAAAGCACCCGCCGGACGGCGGCGCGGAATTCAGCAACGGTGGTAGCGGCGGCGGCGGCGGCGGTCAACCACAGCGCCGGCCGGCCGGCCGGAATTCAAGAACGACGACAAATCGGCCGTCAATGAATGAATGACGGCGTGACGTCGAACAGACACGCAGAGACGTAGCGAGACGGACGAGAAGGTACGTACCGGCGGTGCCGGCGGCCGGCGGGTGGAGCGAGGCTGCGCGGAGCGGGCGCGAGACGGTGAGGGGAGGGGGTGTGGGGGGAACGAAAAGAAGTTGGTAGGAGAAGAAGTTGGCGAGGGATACAAAGAGGGTGGCTCACATCTACTACCACCACGGCACCACCTTTGTTTCTCTCTCTCTCTCTCTGCTCTGGGATTGGGAGAGGAGGTTGCGACGACGAGGCGAGACGACTCGGCTCTTATCTACGGCCGCCTCCCTCCATCCCCCCCACACCTGCTCTTGGTCTTGGGTGGGGTGGTGGTTCCTCCTCCCGTTAATTACTTGGGATTTCCTCCATACGTTCCGTTTTTTATTTTATTTATTTATTGTTTTATTTTTTGTGAAGGGCATCGGTGACGTCTCGCCGTAGCGGGGGTGGGCGGGCGGCCTCGTCTCAGCGTTGGCTGCTGGAGGGTGGGGCCAGGGGAGAGGATGGATTATGGATGGACGGGTTTGCCCCTGCGCCAACCCCCGTGGACTTTACAAGGTCAAGGGACACGCTGATAAATCTCTAGTCTAGCTAGCCGTCTACTAGGTAATCTATACCTACTAATAAAGAGAGAAAATTTCCGTGGTCTCCCCTATCTTTGGTTCCACCTTCTTCTTCTTCTGTCTAATAAAACACACAAATTTCTGTCAATCTGCCTCTGTCCGCCAGTCTGCCTTTTGACTGCCCAGCCGCGTAGGTACGATCCATATCAGTACATGATTCCAACTCCGAACGAAATTAGGACAAGTCTCTCCCGGTTTGTGATTAATTTACTACCTTATTAATTTCATAGAGTCCGTATTACAGTCCCGTCAAACAAAAAGAGTACCGGACAAACGAGGATCTGGCCCAAACAAAACGCTTGTACACCCTCTGTCTGGGGATTTTTTAGAGATCGAGTACAATACGAGTCAATTGAAAGATGGTATGAAGCAGTAGTAACTTCCAAAGCAGTAGACCAGAAGAGAAAAGATTTAGGAAAACACAAAATCAAGATGAAAAAGAACTCTAAAGAGCTACGCATAGGATCATAAGTAATAGTCCAATATATATAAAAGAAAAACCGCCACGAATTTCACACGATCTTTCACCAGGGACATGTCCCAGGTCTCGCCAGAACGCTTGTGCTAGCGCTCGCGGCGAGGGACGTCTCGAGAGCCACTGCAGGGTTGCCGTCGGCGGTGACCAGGGGACGCGGCTGCCAGGGCCCCTAGGCACACCACTGCGACCATCGGTAGGCTGGCGTGGACGGGAGGCGGCTCGACGGAGACGCCACGCAAACTCGGGCGGCGGCCTAGCGGCGGAAGCGGATCAGCGGACCGAGCACGGTCGGCCCCCTCCTTGGCTCCGCGACGTCCCGGCAGCGGCACACCTGCTTGTCGGCACTTCTATTTTAGTTGCGCAGCGTGAGAAAGACGATAGGATGAGGAGAAAGTGATAATGCTAGGGTTTTGGGGGACAACAGCGGCTGCTGCTTGGTTTTGTTCCCAGTAGAAGCTTGCTCAGCCATCGGATTAGCATCAACGGTTCAGATCGATCCGACGACAGGTAAGCAGGCTTCGTGGCATCGCGAAGTAGCGCAATTGCGCGGCCGAGGCCCAGGTAGCCAGTTAAAGCACACACGGGCGTTCAGCAGGCCGGTTCTTTTGTCGCGTTCATTCTAGGTACGTTTTAAAATTCTCCTCTCTGTCTTTTTAGTTAATAATATTAGTTAATAATATATATATAACTTCTTTAACTAGAGATTTTATATAAGTAAAAATCCATAACAATGCACCAGTATACTACTTCTTTTCTAATTTTAAAATAAAAATTGTTTTCATGATCCTACGTTTTTTTAAAGAATGTACCGGTTAAAGCAGTGTGACCAAACTAAAAAAATTAAGATCAATAGAGAAACATGACATAATAATTAATCTACAAGACTCTCATGTTAAAGCATTAGAACGTGTGTCAAGGCATGATACCAAGTTTGGTTAAACGATGTTGGAACACAAAACATGATGATTGAATTTTTAAACTAAAATAACCCCGTAGCAACGCGACGGGCATATTTTTGCTAGTAAAATAAATAAATGTTAAAATATACAGAGTGTAGGACTCCTCTCGTGAAAACTGCACGTGTTGCCAATTGGTGTAATCACCTGCGGACGGTGATACCTAAACTACGCGGTACCAAAGTTAGGCATACTAGAGTGCAGGACTCCTATAAAAAAAACTCAATGTTAGTAATGATTTTGTTTAATATATACATACATATATATATATAAGTAGATTTATGTGTGAAAGTCAACTATTTTTTCAACCTTGTGCTCCCAAGTCCAATATTTATTGGCAACGAATAGTATACCAATGGGTGTAGAAAAAACTCTGTAGCATACACATATCATAAACCATAAGGGGGACTAGATGAAACACCGCATCCTCTCTTTTTACCGTGTGTTTGGTTGAGGGTTGAGTGGGTTGGGTTGGATCCGACCCAGTTTTTGGGTTGGGTTGAATCCATTTTATTGTTTGGTTGCGATTTCGATTTTTTAGGGATGGAGTCAACCCATCCCATGTTTGGTTGGAGAAATTGGGAATGCAGGTTGGATGGAAAGATGACTTTGTTTCCTCTTGCGCTTTAACATCGGTGATAGGGTCTGGCCCGATCTTCCGTGAGGTACGTGGTAAATCGATTGGTGGAGAACTCGACGTTGACGGTCCGGCTTCGAATCAACACAAAACTCGACCCTGCAACCGCTACACCACTTTGCTCCAATGGTTATCAACCAAGCACGACTTGATTGACCTCGCCAAGAAGGCTTTCCCGCAGCGAATCGAGAACACAAGCAAGAACAGGTTTAACGCAATCCGAATATTGCAAATATGAATGACGAATTCGAGATGATGGTGTTCAAGTTCGGATCACAAAAGGACTAATCGCCACAGGTGTGGAGAACAAGAACGAGGGCCCCGGATTCTTGTAAGCGGAATAATCTTCACGGTTACAATGAATCAATCAAGTTTCTCGATGAAAAACTCAAACTAAACAAAACCCAAGTGACTAGCAGGCGGCGGCGGCTGTGTTTATAGTCTAAGACGTGACCTAGGGTTGAGGGCGGCCGGGGGTTGGGCGTCCACAACTTGGGCTTAAGGCCCGACACGATACATACCAAATTGGCCCAAAATAGGTGACGCAGCACCTTTGCCGTGGTCACACAGAATGATCCACGGGCCATCTGGAGCTGGAACCAGATCCAAAACGACGGCGTCGTCGTCCCCTTTCCATAGAGTCCAAGATCGCCCCGTTTCGATATCGTATGAGGGAGTTACGACCCGAAACATTGACGACGTGTCCGCTGAATCCGAGGGTGACGTGGCGCCGAGTTGGAGATGAGTTGCAACTTGGGGAAGACCGTGGCGTAGACGTGTCCAGCGTGGTGATGTCCTCATCAATCGGGACCCCTGAACTATTTAGAAATTAGGAAAGCCTATAACAACAAACCTTTGTGTGTCGGCATTTTGCATCGGAACCCGGATAAAATTTTTCTAATTCAATTTTGCCTTTCCTTCTACATCTCGCCAGACGGAGCGGCGGCGGCCGCCACCGCGGGGACGGGCTCGGGCGCGGCCGCCACCGCCGCGGGGGCGGGGCTTGGGCGCGAGCGGACACCGCCGGATGGGGCACGGGCGCGGCCCGCCGTGGGGTGGAGCGCCGCCCGCGCGCATGTCCGGGCGGCCAAGCGGGAAGAGCCTCGGCCACGAGCTCGCTCCGCCATGTGACGAGCGCCGCCGCCGCATCTCCCTTTGGCGCGAGCTTCGCTTCCGAGCGGGGGCAGCGCCGCTGTCACATCTCCCGCTGGGCGCGAGGGGGCTCCTCCGCCTGGGGACGGTCCTGGGTGCGAAGTCGAGGACGCTGCGGTGACGGAGACGACGGCGTGAAGCCAACCCGCGTGGGTCGGCTCCGTCGCCACTTTTCACGGGTTGGAGTGAACCCGCATCTTGGCAGCATATTCCCTTTAGGTTGGCTCCAACCCTCTCTCAACCCCCAACCAAACACCTCAAAAATGGGTCCAACCCATCCGGGTCGGACCCAACCCCACAACCAAACACACGGTTAATGTTCCCACGTGACAACAACAACGACGATCACACCCAACCACATTTTACGTCGTGGTGAACTAGAGCTTGTCTTATTCTCACCGGTAACTACCACCACCAAAACCATAAGGGAACTCGATTCACTATTCATCCCTTTTTCATTTTCTTTGGCACGTCGATCTTCACCCTTTCAATACTTCAATGTCGCCTCAACCCATTGCACTACCAGTCCACCATCAAGTAAGCTTAGAAATACCTAGCCTCTTGGGTATTTCTTTTAATCCCATCCTCTAGAATTTGGACTATAACATTTTCACAAACTCAAACCATAACCCCCTATGTGCCTAGGGGTGAAGTTCTAGCTGAAAATGCATCCACACATATTATTGTTTTTTAACTAGTGTCAATGCAAATAGAGAAACTAATTAGATTTATGAAGCATTCGAGTCAATGAGCAATATAAAATGTGAAAGTAACAGCTAACAAATGGAAACCGCCTTGACCGTACACTGCTTTCATTCTTAAACTGAAGGATGTTGCCACAATTGGACGACAATAGATGAAGATTGATATTTTGAGTTTTTTATTTATTTTTCAATCTTTAAAACAGAAATGCCATACTATCAAGGGAAGCAATTCTAAGTGTCTAATTGCGGGTGTTTATGTGCTCAAGATCATTTAAGAAAAGACATATGCACCATAGGAGCACCATCTGGTTTGACTTTAGAGTGTGGTTTTACATTGCTTGGAATTTCTAGAAGACCAAGAATTTTGAGTTCTTAGTGATTGGCTTGGTAATTTTGGACCAACTTTCAAGCAAGGGTCTTAGGCTAAATTATTTTGTTTGAATGGATTTTTCGGTTTTTTGCCAAAAATCTCGTGTGGCGGCACGTGTTGGATGTGGAAATTTTGGATCAATGAATGGCTTGTGAGATCAAACTTTAAGCTTAATTCATTATCTGTTTTAAGTACTTGTGTTTGTGAGCTTTTGAATGGTGTTTGTTGGTTCAATGACCATGACCATGCATATCTTCATCTTCATATGTTTATTGTCATGTTCAATTTCTTCTAATTGTTTGTGCTATATAATGTCATATGCATCGCACTCTTTATATACCTTCTAACACACTAGCTTGCATTACTTGTTCTTATTCTTTGTGCTAGTGTTTTCTCTTGTGTAGCTAGCTTGCTTTTTTTTTTATAGCATTGCAGAGCATTCATTAATCTTTGGCGGGATTACAATCAGCGGCAGCTATTCCCAACAATCACTGGGATATAGTCTAGCCAAAATAGGGCGTGTTCTCGTGGCCGACACCATCCTAGCACATTGGTGGGCCACGAAGTTAGAATCCCTACACACCCAAATAATATCGAAATTAGAAAAACTACTGCCTTACTTAGCTTGTGTAGCTAAGTAACCTTGCTTAGTTTGTGTAACTAAGTAGTTGCTCTCTAGTGGTGTTGTAGCAGTGTAACTAGTTGAGTAGTTTCTAGTGTAGTGCTAGTAGTGCTTGTGCTTTTTGTGCGTTTTGCTTACTAGTATATATGTGAAAGAGCTCGCTTATGCTTAGTTGACTAGTTGCATAGGTTCGTGTGACCTTCCTAACTAGAATTGTTTAGGTCAGCTACTACTAGCTCAACGCCTTATTACTTACTTGGGTTAAGATATTTTATTAGATGCTTATGACATAGAGGATATATTCTTGGCTAGATCGGTTAGTTTAATCCGTATTTGTTTCGGTTAGCCAACACAATTAGCATTTCAAAGGATTATCCACTCGCTAGTTCGCCATCTCAACCCTACAACATGTGTGACACGTCCTTCGCATCTCTTAAATTTACAATAGGTGCACAACAGACTGTCTATTTTGAGTTGACTCAACATTTGAAGAAAGTCTTATATAAGACTAAAATTCTAATGAACCTAACATTTAATATGGTTCTTGAGATTTATTTGACTTGATTGGATTAAAAAGACCATGTTCTGTTAAATCTAACTGAAGGTTTTGGTTTGCGAATGATTCACCATTTGTTTGGTTCTTATCATGTTAGTTTGTAGGCAATAAAAGGACGGGAGACCTAGGCCTTCTTATCAATGGGCCCACTTTCCAATTTCATCGTACTCCCTTAGTCATATAAAGATCGTTATTCTCGTCTTTTCTAAGAAGTCAATCATTTTTACCTTTAGTAAATATATAAAAGTCATTATTTTTATGTTATAAAATTAGTACAATTAGGCAATTACTAAGAATATTTTTTTATAATAACTTATTTAAAAACATAATTATTGTTGTTTTTATAAATTTAGTCAACAACAACAACAACATAGCTTTTTAGTCCCAAGCTAGTTGGAGTGAGTTAGAGATGAAACCCATATGAAACAATTTTTATAAATAAAGTCATTGTTTAGAAAAATAATAAAGACTGAACCTATAACCACATTCTCTTTAGAACTAGGGAGTACTCCCTCCGTCCAAAATATTTATCACTTACGCTTCTAGGTAAAAAACTTCAGTTATTAAAATATATTAATATTTATGGTACTATCAAAAGATTTTTTAAATCTAGTTTTTAATAAATTTATTTAAAAATATAAATATTACACATATTTTTTTTTTACAAATTGAATCAAATTTATGACGCACACATCAACAACTAACGTTTTGATCAGAGCATGTACAGGTTACCTAAATCTGCGCGCTCACTATACACTGACACGCACACGTGTGTACATAAACATAACTCGAGGCTAGCGCCACAAGGGAATAGAAGCAGCTGCAGGCAAAAGCGATGCTGGAAAGATGGTGGCACGTGCGCAAGGGTAAAATGGTCATTGGGGTGATAGTTCGATGACACGAGCGCGATGGCCGGACGCTTCCTTCCGTTTGCGACGTCCGAAAACCGGGCAAGAGACGCCGCCGACAGCAACACTTCGTCCGCTTGGCTCCTCCCCCCGTGTTCGCTTTCAGCAGCAAGGGACGGACGTGCCTCCTCCACAATTAAACGCCAGGACCGACATGTCTTTGTGTGCGTCGCTTCGTTTATTCTTCTAGGCAATAATCCACAATTAAAATATAAATATCTCCTATTTGACTAGTACTTTTTAGACTGACGATAGTAACAAGGATAAGTGGGCTGGGCTTAGATTTAGAGGAGCATTATTATAAGCGGGCTTTGGAGATTGGGCTGGGCTTAGACTAAGTCGACCTAGTTAAGATGGGCTTACCTCATACTACTGCTTGTCCCAAGCAGATCAGTTATTATGTAGTATCATGTATGTACTCCTCTTGCTAAAAAAAAAAAGACATGCCCTGCTTCCCTCCCCTCCCCCGCCCCCACCCCCCACCCCACCCCTCTTAAAAAAAGTAACATACTGATTTGAAATTTGTAAGCACTGATTAGACTTATATCAAATATTATAAACATTTGCATTTCCAAATAAGTTTGTCAAGAGTATTTATTTCTCTATGTATCTATGATACTCATTACCCATCATAAATACTAGTGATTTTCTGTATGTCAAATTTGAAATTCCTTTGACCAGAGGAACAAAGACATTCTTTTTTTAGAACGAGGAGTAGAATATAGAAATGGTGATGGTAGGATCAATGCAGACAGATGTATATTGGTGTAAGTGACACTAATGGGAAAACATCCACCACCTCTGAAGATAAGGGAAAGAAGGAACAAGAATTCTTTGGGATAAAAGGAATCCTAATCGCTTGTAGCTAAATAGTATATGTATGTTGTATCGCAGAGGTAGTGGCGACGCATTTACGTTTATTGTTTCTCCTTCAATTTTAAATTATAAACTGTTTTATTTTTCTAGATACATAGGTTTTTAGGATTTAGACATGCAAAAAAAAAAGATTGTCTAGAAATGACATAACCCAATTTTCTCAGTGTATTTCTTGGATCATAATACAACGTATGTTTAGATACACAACAAAAATAATGTAGCTAAAGAAAATCGAAACAACTTACAATTTAGAAGAGGTGAAGGCTGTCTCATCATGCAAAGTCTGCATTTTAGTAGAAGGTAGTGCATTACAACGCACAACCTTTTGGATGGGTTCATCAATCTACTACTAGAAAGAGAAAATAAAAACACTCCAAGAAATAAAATAAAAGAGTATATTTGCCTACACTTATAAGCCATGGTACACCGCAACAAAAACAACATCAGTCGGCTTATCCACCAACCAAATAGCCCCCAAAAAAACTAACACAACAATACAATTCGCAAATTTGAATTTCTGAATGGCTTAACGAAGATGAATAATTGTGGTACTAAAAAATACCATCCTTTTGCAACACTGTTATCGAGTCAATATCAACATACCCACGAAACATAAAATAAAACTTTTTTGATATAAATATAGTGTCGGTAAATATAATCAAAATTAGGTATTATGTATATGCATAAATTGGGGATGGAAACGGATTGACTTGGAGCCGACTAAAAGAGCACTGTATGCAATGTGCTAAGGGGCCCACAATGGTTGACAATTTCTTTATCTAGGAGGATCACTTGACCAAAGAGAAGGAAAGAGGACGAAGCGCTAGCGACTCTCTCGTCGCTCGTCTAGCAGAGTACGAGGCCAAACGCGCGCGCGCACTGGTGGGCAGCTGGCTGATGGACTCCGACAGGCAAACAAATATGATTAAAAACTAATGTGTAGGGCCCAGCAGATGGAGAAATCGCCGGCTGCCAGCGATTACCGTTGAGGACGCCCTAAAAGCTTGGCTCTGAAGCTGCTTGAGTGGCAGCATGCTCGCCGCACTCATTGGTAGATCCGATCCGGATCCTCCTCCCAATACCAGAATTCCGGCCACCGCGCACCACCGCCCGCACGCACGGTGGTTCGTTCGGCTAACATTCCCATCGGGCCTGGTGGCTCCTCACCGAAACCAACAAACATTTATTAACCGCTGACTCGTGGGGCCACAAAAACGACCCCGGTCCGCGTCAATCTGGTACGCGGCCACGATCCCCGCCTCTCCCAGCTCCTAGTTCTAGCTAAGCTTCCCACTGACATGCGGGACTCGGCGTATCGTGCCCCACCACCCAGTGAGATCATACCGAACGTGTCGGCGTTATTATTATTATGACCCACGCCTGCTGCTTTCCCACACTAATCCCCATTCCCCGGTTAATTAAATCCCTACCTGTCCGTCCTCGTCTTCTTCTTCCCCAAAGCCCCACCACTGCACACCATCACTCGTCTGCTCTGCTCCTCCCTCTCCTCCCCCTTCCTGCAATGCCAGAGGCGTGCAGGCGAGCTCTGAACTGAAGTCATGGTAGCCGGCGCCGGGAACCCCGGGCGGCCTGTCCCCGTCCTCGCTCTCCTCCTCCTCGTCCTCGCCGCCGCCGCGGCGCCCAGGGCCTCAGGGGCCGGGTCCGCGGCCGTGAACGGGGACCGCCTCCGGGCGGAGCAGATCCGGAAGCAGGCCTCGGACGCGGCCGCGTCGGCCGCCGCGCTCGCCGCGGCGTCGCGCAGGCTCCACCTCGAGCGCGCGCGACACCTCCGCCTCCCTCTCCTCGCTCCACCGCAACCTCACCAACACGCTCCGCGCCCTCTCCATAGCCGCCGAGTCCGCCTCCGCCTCCGCCTCGGACGCTTCCTCCGGCTCCGACTCCGCCTCCGCCAACGTTTCAACGTCCTCCCGCCAGCTCGACCTCCAGGCCAAGGACCTCATCCGCGCCGCGCGCGCCGCCATCGCCGACTCCAAGCCGCTCTTCGACCCGCAGCTCAAGATCCAGCGCCTCAAGGACACCATCTTCGCGCAGAACGAGCTGCTCGCGCGCGCCAAGAAGCGCGGCGCCTTCGCCTCCCTCATCGCCGCCAAGTCCATCCCCAAGCCGCTCCACTGCCTCGCCGTCCGCCTCACCGCCGAGCGGATCGCCAGGCCCGACCACTACGCCGACCCCGTGCCGCCGCCGCCGGCGCTCGAGGACCCCAAGCTCTTCCACTATGCCATCTTCTCCGACAACGTGCTCGCGGCCTCATGTGTCGTGCGCTCCGCCGTTGCCAACTCCGACGATCCCTCTAAGCACGTCTTCCATGTTGTCACCGACAGGATGAACCTCGGCGCCATGCAGGTTTGCTGCCTTCTGTTGCGAATTTGATTCGCATCATCACTGCACTAATAGTTTCTGTTGCGAGTGAATTGTAAGAGTTGTTTATGACATTTCTCTGCAGGTGATAATACGCCGAATGGACTTAAAAGGAGCACATTATGAGGTCAAAGCATTTGAGGATTACAAATTCCTCAACTCCTCATATGTTCCTGTGCTCCGGCAACTGGAGTCAGCAAACCTCCAGAAATTCTATTTTGAGAACAAGCTTGAGAACGCCACCAAAGATGCTAGCAATATGAAGTTTAGGAATCCCAAATATCTGTCTATGCTTAATCACTTGCGATTCTATTTGCCAGAGATGTACCCAAAACTACACCGGATTCTTTTCCTGGATGACGATGTCGTGGTACAGAGGGATCTTACAGGGCTCTGGAAGATTGACATGGATGGGAAGGTGAATGGGGCAGTAGAAACATGCTTTGGATCTTTCCATCGGTATGCACAATATATGAACTTCTCACACCCCCTTATAAAAGCAAAGTTCAATCCTAATGCCTGTGGATGGGCATACGGAATGAATTTCTTTGATCTTGATTCATGGAGGAGGGAGAAGTGTACTGAGCAGTACCATTATTGGCAGAATCAGGTAACCATTAATAGTTTCTCTTTGAAATTTTAGAATTTATATTCTTAGTTGATACTCCTAAATGATAGGCAAGCTGTTGGTTTGATAAGATAATCTGCATAGCTCAGGTATAAGAGCACCTCCGTTAAGGATCAACTGCAGCAGCTGAAATTAATGCGTAGTATAGGACTATTTAAATAGGCAAGCTATTTGTGTTAACGCATGGCTCATCAAAGAGTTGAGGTCAGTGGTTATTGTCGAGTGACTAGCGCAATGCCAAGTTAAACTACTGAAGGAAGCATAACCATGTAACATCGTAGTTTGCTGTGACTCAATGAATTTTAGCCAATTCTCCTTTTCTACTATTGGTTATCATTGATGACTTCCTTACCATTTTCAGAACGAGAACCGGACATTATGGAAGCTAGGAACGCTACCTCCAGGCTTAATCACTTTCTACTCCACCACAAAACCTCTTGAGAAATCTTGGCATGTTCTTGGACTTGGATACAATCCAAGCATCAGCATGGAGGAGATTAGAAACGCTGCTGTTGTGCATTTCAACGGCAACATGAAGCCCTGGCTGGACATCGGTATGAACCAGTTTAGACACCTTTGGACAAAGTATGTGGACTATGATGATTCATATATTCGTCAATGCAATTTTGCACCACCATAGAAGGCTTAATAACCTGCAACGAAGAATTTTTCCATTCTTCGACGGAAAACCGAGGAGTTTGTCCACTAGAACTAGAGACTGCCACTAGAGGGAACGTGGCACATTCATATGCACGTTTTCTGTAGAGATCTAAGGAGTTTCTCATGTACAACTGAAGGGACCACCACAATTCTTTCGTGCTCATAATGTATGTCATTAAGTTATGATTAAAGTAATAGATGTTTGTCACATGACTACACGAGCATTCTTATCGTTGTGTATGTTATCTCCGCAATACTGTGTGTATATGCTGAATTAAGATATTTTGGTTACGTGGATCCAAGAAGTGTCTGATGTATGCACTCATCATTGCTCAAAGCATTTACAAAACACAATAATACTAGTTGTAATCGAAACTCTGGAATGTCATTGTATATTTCTGTGTCTCATTTTCTCACCGTGTTGGTGTCAAATTGACTGCTAACCAGAGCGTTGGATTTAAGGAATTTTTCCTGTTTTCTGTGCTTGTGAGATTTTTCCTGTTTTCCTGGTTTTATATGATGCCTTGGCCCTGGAATCAACCTGGCCGCTACCGCTAGTGCTGTCCCGGCGCTCCCTGCCGAGCTGCAATGAGCTCGCGGCAGTGTGGGCTACTGATCCTTTGCCGCCTCCCTGGTGCCGCCAGCTCGAACCTCCAGGGTCCGGCCAGGCCAGGAACATCATTCATATGAGAAACTTTTGCCTTCTGAACAAGGCCTTATTTTGCCTAATGCAAGCAAACGGGGGCTCGTGATGTCTTATAATCTTCCATTGGACCACAAGAAGGTGAGGGTTAAGAACACATAGGATAGGACAAGGAAGAACAATGTCCTGGTTGTGTGTCTACTGCAAATAACAGTTTTGAAGACAAATAATGGCATAACAAGCTATTGCACAAAGGTAGCTGATACCCAACTAGCAACTATTTTACTAGTCGGACCAAACTAGCTAACAACAGCTAATATTAGCTATGAACTATTAGCAGCTAATAGTTCCAAACAAGGCCTGTGTCCCTTGAACTCAAAATAAAAAGGTCAACAATCCATCTATATAGATTTTGAATCCTATGTCTTGACAAGATTCTGATGCTTTCATACAGTTCATTCTATCTTGGTGCAGAAAATGTAAAACTTCATCGGTGTGTCCAACTACTAGGCACTCCAATCTTCACTCTTTCCTAATATATCTACAAAGGTCACCATACAGCTCAAAACTCGAGTTCGGTCTATTTCTGAGATTTTAACATCTTATGTGTGTTCAGCTAGAGCTGTTCGTTGACCGTGGAGCACATTCCCCGGTTTCTTCCAGGCACATTTGGTCAGGTGGTGGTGGATTCCCCATATCCCTAGTCTTGTGAAGCAGAAAAGTCCCCGCGACAATGGTAACAAACCCACATAGCTGTGTTGCGATCTGTGTTGCCGTCTGCGTGGCCCAGTCCTAGGAAGGAAAACCATGACAAAAAAAAAAGTATCAGTTTTACAGGATAATCTGCCTGGGACCCTATAGTAACGGAAGATTGGAATACCAAATGCAACAAGGCATGCTGATAAATAATTTTCGTTGGAATTTCTCAGAAAACCAGTTTTTTTGTTTTTTCAGTCCTCACTTCGCTTACATGTTTCGTGGTTGCAGAAAATGGAACTTCTTTAGTCTTAGATAGAAACATATTAGCAGTATACCATAAAAATATATGCGCGAGTGGGCAATGAAATCACCTTGTACATGATCATGTTACTTAAAAAAATGGTAAGAATGGTGAACATCACGTAGTATACAGGAGAAACCACAGCTGTGTTGAATGAGTCCAGAGCCTACAAAGTAAGAAGAGGATGAAAAGAAAAACACAATTAAGAGTTGCAAGATAGAGTTTTAACATAGATTTTTTCCATCGTTCCAAAAAATGAATTGTGGGTTATTTATGATTCAATGGCCAACTAGCAAGCGTTGCTAAAGTCTTAAAAAAGTTGCATTATTTCCAGATGTGGACAAAAAATTAGCATTATTTCCAGATGTGGAAAAAAAAGGGATTTCATCTTAACCAATGCCATGTTAAAATATATATTTGTTTTGAATGTGTGTGCTTGCTCAGAATATCAGTTAAATATACTCAAGGAAGAAATAAAAGATGTTACAGGGTGATTTGGATTGCATAGTGAAATGAAATTAGACAAGTAAACCAAATCTAAATGATGTAAAAATATGTATCAATGTCTTAAGGCATGACTGAGAATAACAATGAAATAAATTGATCAAACTCATGCATATCGCACGAAATTCAAGAATGTATCCATACACAAGAACACTTTTGATACCTTGTTTAAGTAGTTTAACTGCACCAAGCAGCAAATAGTGACTACTACTATGAAGAACCATGTCTGAACGTAGACGAATTGATTTGATCCACTAAATGATAGCTTTAAAGCAATGGCAACTGCTTTTTACACTGATAACCCGCCCAATCATAAAACTATGTTAATAAAAGATAAATTAATGATTTTTAAATAATTCAATATTAAGGTGATGTAATTCTCATGTACCGTAAGAGATCCCATTAATGAACAGATTGCTATGTAAACAAGCATCAATCTGTGTCCAGAGCGTTCAACAACCCGAATATCAGAAAAAGAACGCAGGCCACCGCCACGCATGAATAAACAATAAAACCTGTAAATCAGAAATGATGTGTACACATAAACATAGAGAGTCCAGTAAACCAGAACAAGGGCTGACAAGAAAAAAAAAGGTAAGCAAAGTTTTTCTAGCATTGAATTCCATAGTGGCATATCAGTTAGCTACCTGGCTGTGTTGCAAGATGCCATATTTCCTTCATAGAATCAATTTTTCTCTCCTTTGGGGCATGCAAAACTATACCAATGGAACCAACAACGCATAGTATGCAACCAACAACGCCAAACATGTGCAAATTTTCTTTCAGAATGAAGTGTGCGAGCACTGCACTGCATGAGCAAAACATTAAACAGGAACACAACACTAGGTGTAAGGAAACTCACAAAAGATGGCAAAGCTCTACCTAAATATGATGCTTAGAGCTCCTAGAGGAGTAACAAAGCACGGCAGGTGCAAATGCATATGCTGCAAAATTGGCTACCTCACCTAGAATCACTGCAAAGATAAAACAAAATGATTAGTAAGAATGAGCTTCTGTTTCATCATTACATAATGTTCCAAAAAAATATGTAAGTATCACTATCAGAAATATTTGTTTTACACTTCACTGGTATTATAGCAGTAGAATAGAATTGAAAAAAATAAAAATAAAGGGAATTTGATCATATGCTCTAGATTTCTTTCAAGTGATTCTTCATCAGATAATATAAACATCCCCTTATTGCTACAAGTACTGGCAATGCAAGTCGGTAGACTCTTAACAAACCTTTTTTTAACGGAATCTTAACAGACCTTTTGGATTTCTATCATTCATAAAACTAAAAGGGACATAACAGGATTCATTCAAATAGCAAGGTTAGTTTCATTCTGTTCATTCAAATAGAACATAGCCAATATGGTTTACTATTACTAGTTTGACTTGTCTTGTACTTATTACAGTCTTCAAATATTTGTTGGAGATTTGATCTTTACAAACAGTTTGCACAAATACAATTTTTAAAAAAAGAATAAAATAATGCAAAATTTTGGATCATCTGGCATTTATGTCAAAGTATCAAATATGTGGAAGTGATCTACAAAAACACAATTAAGAAAATAATAATAACAACAAGTTCTAATCTAGTCAATGTAGGTATTTTGCATGTTGGAACTTTAGTTAAGACACAAACCCAATTTTACTGCTGTAAGATTGTACAGGTCAATGTGCACAAGTGGAGAAAAATAACTACAATCAACTGTGGCTTACTCAAGTTGTGTCGCACAATTCAGAAAATCATGACACCAATCATCTTAAAAGGAATATCAATAAGATATACATCAACAACAGAACTTAAAAAAAAATGGAACTGCACTGAGCTATAGAAATAGCAGTACAGGAGTACTACTAACCAGAAGTACTATATAGAATGTATGATGTAATTGTTAATTCCCTTCAAACATGATTCCAATTGACACTTACTAGTTATCATTCCCAGCCACCATAACGGCTCCTTATAGATAAGGAGAAACCTCCAGAAGCTGCAGTGTATCAGCATGACAAAGAAAATCAGAATGATCCATAGGATATACATAAAAAGCTCAAAATACAAATGCATCATTAATCAAGAATTAAGAGTTATGTTCATGTGAAGCTCAGCTTGAACAACATTATCCATTATCAACGGTTTGTCCCTAGTTAAATGGCTTTTTTTTTCTATCATAGTTAAATAGCTTTGATGCCTCAATAAAAGAAGCTTAGAAGAGGCACAACCTGCACGCACCCCATTATCCCCAGCCTTCTTCAATCCAACTTTCTTGATCACAAAGCTAGAACCAATGAATGCACTAGACGACATGGCCAGAGTCAATCCTCTCACATTGTCTAAAAGACGCCACCATGTCTGGAAGAGATTTTTTCTGCCAAGTACTAAAAAGAACCAAAATTGGAAGAATAGGTTAAAAAAAATTGGAAGAAAACCATCCATATAATAACTATTAAGAACCACAACTTATTGTACCAATGTTCCTTATATTTGATTACAACAAACATTATTTTTTATCCATTCATCTGAAAATCCATAAAATGAAATGACCAACCTAAGATTTCTTGGAGCTTTCAGTTTCTGGTTTAAATCCACAACAGAGGAAAAACTGCTCTGAATCACGACGAACACTTTGGATATGATACTTTTACTTCACGTCCTTGCTAATACCGAACTTCAGACCTTCCCAACTCATAGCCTACACGCAGGGGAAAAGAAAGCCCTTAGAGAAAAAGATTATACTTGAGAAATGATCAGGGATATGACAACAGATGCCACAAGAAAGGGGGCCAAGAATTACTTTACTAAACTAAAGACACTAAATGCTCATAAGTAAAGGAAAGTGGACTTTACTAAACTGGAGTTTTCTGATTGACAAAACTAAGTACAGTGGTGTTCATGAAACGGAGAACAGCAAGAGGTCGTTTTTATTTGTTTTGGGTAAAAAAAAAAACACACGAACTATTTTTTTATCCAACTGAAGGGAAATGAGTAGGGACAGAGGTAGTGCGAGTATAAAGCCCCAAATTTGGATCGCTTCTAACGCCTTGCCTCTGCACCTAACCTACCACACCAAACTTAAATTTCTTTCTATGAGGTTCAATGAAGATATTGATTTGTTAAATCGCACGTATGGGGCATTTATACTCATGAACACACATAAGGCGTCATTCAACATCAACAATGGAGGCATACCAAAGAGCAGAAACAAATAATCCCATGTCAAAACAAATCCAAAGAAGCATCTGTCAGCTGCTTCATAGAACATGACTGAAAAAAACTGAACAAGGAAATACAAACGAAAATAACCGGAAATCTAAAATCCGGACCTCCAAGTTGAGGAAGAACGATTCCCACAAGATGAACAGAGATATGCAGATGAGAAAGGTACCCGATTCGCAACCTGCAAAGGGATGCGTTGATCTTGCCAGCACATTTTGGGCCTCGACTCGTGAAAGAAAAGGAAACTTTTGAACACGCCACAGAAAGGAGAAGAAGAAAGCCTCAAATATACGCCAGGAACCTACACCAGAAACAGGGGAGATAGTAGGAGGAAAAAAAAAAAAAGGAAAGTACGTATGGAACAGTGAACAAGAACAGATGAGAATTTAACAGTTGTTTATCCTACTGCAGTATCTAGTGAGTAGTATCTAAAAACAAGGGGAGTAGTGAATCCAAGAAGAGAAAACACTCATACTTTCGTCGACTCAGTTGTAGAAGTAGGGCGGAAACAGAATGCGATCTCATCAGAAGGGAAAAACCGACGTTGGAACGGTGGTCACCGAACTGCCCGTGAAGCACGGGCGCAAACCGCGTGGAGCCAAAGTAACGCGACGGGGAACAGAGACAGCGAAACCCAATCTCGCGGACCCAGAAAATCGAGGGAATTTCAGGAATTCGCTCGCACCCCGAAAAAAGAAAACGAAAATGAAAAAGAAGGCACGGGCATGTTCTTGAATACGCCGCCGCCTAAAACCTAACCAAAGAGGAATGGAAAAGCGGCGCGCCGAGACGCAATGGCGTGCCGGCCGATCGGCGCGAGACAGACGATCGATCGAGAGAAAGGCGCCGGTTACCTTGCCCGAGAGGAAGGCGGGCCGAGCGGGCGGCCCGAGGGCCCTGGACCGGCCTCCGCGGGCGCGCGGGAGGCCGAGCTGGGCGACGCCGGCCGGCGGCGAACGAGCGGAGCGGAGGTGAACGTGACGGGCACCACCACCGGGGAGGGAGGCAAAGGGAGGGAGGCGAGGCAACGGCGTTTCGTTTTCTTCTCTCGCTGTGATCTTTTTGAGAGCCAGGACGAGACGAGGCTGGGGGTAACGGCTTTTGCGTGCGTGTACACGTGGCACGGGTCGTGGTGGTATGGTGAGTAGTGGGGTCCGACTTGGCACGGGCCGCAACGTGGGGGGCTTTCCGCCGGGGAGACGTGGCTGCCAATAGACCCCGAGTTCGTGGGCCTCTTCTTCCTCCCGCTCCCGCATAGTGGGGAGGGCGCGCCGCCTCAACCCAGCCAAGTGCGGCTAGATGACTGGTTCTTCTGATGGGCCAGGGGTAGCCCGCCTGAGCTCATGTGGGATTTGTTTTTTTTCATTTTCGGTCAGCCCAAGCCCGTCAAAGTTTCTATCTGCTGCTTCCTCAGACAAAGGCACAGCAAGTTCGATTCTGCTCAAAACGTCCAATTTTAAGGATCAAAAGTGTGCGTCATGATCGATATCATTAGTGACAATTCAAAATAGTTTAAAATTAGTTTGACAAAATTTATATGACAACATAATAACATTTAGAATGTCAACTAAAGTATTATTGATTTTTTTAATAATATATGTTTTCATAGTATACCTATTCGATGTCATAAATCTTTGTAATGCTCTCTCTATAATTTTTAGTAAAACTAAAGATGTTTTTACTCCAAGATCCTTGTAATAATAATAACATACAAATTAGGATGGAGGGAGTAGGACAAAGGGAGAAGCAACGTCCACCAACTCCTAAGGAAGGTCAATGACAAAACAATAAAAAAAGGATGTTTAGATGGTTGGGCCGGCAATGAATAGTGTACAACTAAAAAATTATATCAACCACAAAACACTACTCCAGTCAAACCATTTTGACTTATGATCCGCCTCATGGGCAAACGAGTAAAAAGAAGGCCCTAATAAGACTACCACTAGCTATATCTTACAAGCCTAAGACAATCAACTTTTACGCAATTATATTCTAGTATCAAGATTGATAACTTAAGCTATGACACACCAAAATTGTAGGGACTAGCTTGGTTTTGCACCCTTGGATGAAAGGTCCTAATATTACTACTATATGAACTGGTCAAAACAATGTTACTCACAAAAAGAGATCAATCAATACCATATAAGAAGACACAAAAATATACCCTATGGTTGGGTGACTTCTTGTTTATCTATGTACATGCTAAAGAGCCCAAGCTAAGGATCACCATTTATGTATCAAGCTCAATAACCCATAAAGTTGGCTCTTGCATTGAGTGCATGATCTTAAGTCAATTTGATTACAATTTTCCAAACCTTAGTTTCTTTTGTCATGTAGGAAATGAGTCTCTCTCACACACACCTCCTCACACAAAAGAAACACTAGTCATCTCTCTCTCTCTCCCTCCATCCTATCTATCTATCTATCTATTTACAAAGTTTTTTTTTTCAAATCTATCTATCTAGTCATCTGAGGCGTCTCTAGTCTCTCTCTCTCTCTCTCCATCATAAGGCTTTTTGGGCAATGGTCAAGTCATGGATGCAAACACCACCTAGTGGAACCTTGTGGGCAAAAACTTTTACCGCTTTTTAGTTGTAGATTTTAGTTATAAACAAAAAGAGGAGAAGAGGAGATGAGGATGGCGTTTGTGTTGGGCAATCTAGAGGATATAAAAATGTATAAGAGTGAAAGAAAATATAAAAATTGATAAGATGATATGAAAATAGTTTGGTATTCCTGATGTGAATTTTGCCTTCTATATTTCTATGAGATTTAAAAAAATTGTTGGAGGGACCTAACAAATATGCTCTTAGTTTTTTAGTCATATGGTAACCTCATTGATTTACCAATTATTTTTTAGAAACTACTAAAAGATGCTCTTAGCATTAATCATTTAATAAGGGGACCATTTAGATCATCTTTTTAAATAACATTAGCCACTAATAGCTAGTATACTATTGGTTGCTATTAGCTACCTAACTATTAGCTATCTACCTATTATTAGCTAGTTCACTATTAAGATGCTATTGGCTAGCTAACTATTAGTTGTTATTTGCTGGTTTGGCCAACTATTAAGATACTCCATCTGTTTAGAAATGGGACTCTTAGATGTTAATTAGGTATTGGCTAACAACCAGCTATCCTAACAGCTGGTCCCATTTAGATCTAAAGGAGCTAAGTATTAGCAGCTAACTTTTAGCTCCGTGGATCGCCCTAATATATTGCTAATAAGTTTCTATTTACACCTATTAACTGTCTAAACCTACTAGTAAAACTAGTAGTTAGCTGTCTCTCTAGCTAATAGCCCTTCTATATTAACATGTTTGTTTGAATCCACTAATATTATTTTTAGCTACTAAGTATTAAGTGCAACTCCTTATATGTTTTGTAATATGCAAAAAATAAAGATTTTGATGAAAAAAATACCCTCAAGCAACTTTTTTTTTTGGATATCTAGATATAGACCCTCATTTCGGATTTCTTGCTAGTCAAAGATGAATACTTAAAAATGACACTCTCGAATACACACAACATACATAAAAAGAGTTGTTGAACGATACAAAGTTATAAAAACTGAATTCTACTCAAATGACTTTCTAAATGATGACTTAGAGAGTAAAGTTTAGAAAGACTATTGAAATGGTCTAACAACATTTTGATCCAAACATGCCAATAGCTTCTATTCCTCGCCGCGAAAAAAAAATACAATTATAGTATTCGTGTCAGGTCAAATATGTTTTAAGTTTAACTAAATGCAATATTTATGATCAACATTTATGTCCAAAATAAGTTGATGATATTTATTTTTATATTACTAGGAGTACACGCCTACAGTTTGCCACATGATTTTCCTAAAAAATAAATTTATTATATACACAATATTATTATATAAATTTGACTTGTATGTTATTTTATTGTATCATCTGATAAAATTTCATCAAGCTAATAAAATAAAAAACAAAAAATATTTGATTATGTTATAGAGGAATGTGTGATGAAACAAATAGCATATGTAGATGACTTGTATATTAATAGATTAATGATTTGAAGTATTCTCGTGATAAAAGATAACATACTATTTTTCATGATTTATAAAAGGATGACGTAAAAATTTAGTGGAGAATGGCGTGGACATCATTTGGTGTGTCGGGGAGAATATTTGAATGACACTTTACATTTTAGAGAAATTATATATATATAGTGGTTTAGCTTTATAAAAGTTATATAGATAAATATTAGTATTTTTTATAATTTTGATTAAAATTGAAATCATTAAACATGAGACGAAAAAGCTCGCCGCGTACCGTGTTGGTGACTTTTTTCGGTGAATCAGGCGTTGCGATTCACATTTCACAGCGCGGGTTCACAGATGACAGGTGAGAGACCATCAATCAGAATCAGATCACGGCTCCAGATCCGCCGTACAGTACGCATAAGCACCAGCTGCCTGTGCCTGCTCACTCGCCTTCGCCTCATACACCCCTCCCTCCCTTCCTCCGCTGCCCCCATTTCCTTTCCTTCGCCACCAGACAGACCCCAAGCGCCGCAGCACGCGCTCGGGGAGCCGCGCGCCGCACCCGCCGCCGCGCCTCCCCAAAACCCTAGGACTCCCCACTGCCCCGATCCAGCGCCCCCATGGCCGCGCCGCACCCTGCCGCCCCCGCCCCGCCCCCCGCCCCCGAGGCGCCGCCGTCTGCGCAAGTGGTAAGCAGCCTCGCCGTGCCGCTCAGGCCGAGCGAGATTTCAGCGGCCGGGGTTCTCGCCGTGTGCGTTCCGGAAGCTGATCTACTAGTGTCTGTCTTCCTCTGTGCGACCGCAGGTGGGCAACGCGTTCGTGCAGCAGTACTACTCGTGCTGCACCAGTCGCCGGATCTGGTGTACCGCTTCTACCAGGACGCCAGCCGCCTCGCCCGCCCGCCCCGCATCCGCCGCCGGAGCCGGGCCGCCGCCGGCATGGACTCCGTCACCACCATGGAGGGTGAGCCACCACCGCCCCAGATCTGGCGCTTTGGTTTCATTTTGGTCGCGATGCTGAGGGGTTTTGGGTACGCAGGCGATCAGCGAGAAGATAATGGAGATGGACGTGTCCAAGGCGGAGATCAGGACCGGTGGACTCGCAGGAGTCGCTAGGCGGCGGCGTCACTGTGCTCGTCACTGGCCACCTCACTGGCCGTGACGGGTGCGCCGCGAGTTCTCGCAGTCCTTCTTCCTCGCGCCGCAGGAGAAGGGCTACTTCGTGCTCAACGACATCTTCCGATTCGTAGGGGACATCCCCCCTACCGCTGTTGACGCCGCGCAGCCGGGGGCCGGATGCTGTAGCTCCTCCGCCTGTGGCTGCTCCCCACTGCCAACGGCACAGCTACTCCCTGTTGTGGAGCCTGCCATTTCTGATGAGCATGGTGTGTAGAGCAGAGCCTGCAGTTAAGTCGTGTTTGTTTTCTCATGAGGGCTGATGGTAACACCACTCTTCTTTCACTGTTTGTAGATGCCGTGCCACAGCAGGAGCATCATGTTGTGGACCGATCACCGCCTCAACCGGAGGAAGAGGACGAGGCTGAGGTTTACAATCCGCCACCAGAGGAAGCAGTGGATGAGGGAACAACCAGTTCCTGAAGTGATAAACGAAGTTCAAACAATGTGGCACCTGTGGTAGCAACTACAGTTGCCCCAGTGCTGCAGGAGGAGGCACCAAAGAAATCATACGCCTCAATTGTAGGTTTTCATTCAAAAGCAACTCCCTCATGTTTTAAACTCATTTGCTGCTTATGCATTTACCCCTCTTCATGGATGATGAAGACATGCAGTTTTAGCCATCATTTTTATAACTTTATCCTATATGTTGTGCAATTTTTCTTTGCATGTCCATGGTTTTATAAAGATAAATGCTAGTCAATTACTCAATTCAATATCATTTGTTATGTAAGAACTTGGCCAATCTGGAAGCACTGTCCTGGACTCTCTCGTCAGCTCCTGGAAGACAAGTTCATGCGATGTGCATGTGCATGATGTATGTCTTTAGTAATTAGTATCATGTAATTTCAGAGAGTCTGACAAGGAAACTGTAGTGCAAAAAATTGTTATGCATGTGGGGATGGGGTTTGTTTGCTTTGAAATAACTGAATAGCCTGTTGCCAGTTTGGTAGAAGGTGATTTATTTCCTCAACTATGAAACATCTAGGCACTTTTTCCGCATTGTTTATTAACAAAATATTACAATTTCTCCTTGCTGTAGGTCAAAGTCATGAAAGAAGTTCCATTGCCAGCTCCTGCACCTCCTACTAGGCCTGCACCGCCCAAACCAGAGAAGCAGTCTCCTCCTGCTCCTACTCGGTCACAGATGTACCACCTTTCAGTTCTAACCTCGAGAACAAGCAATATCCAAGAGCCTGAAGGTTTTTCTTAAATCTAAGATTTCAGTTTGACCTTTTTCATTGCACTAGCCTCTCTTAACTTTTTGCTTCTTCTTTTCTTTTTAAGTTGATGACATGCAATATATGTGAGGAATTTGCCTTTAAATGCCACTGAGAGTCAACTGGAGGATGAGTTCAAGAAGTTGGGTACCATTAAGCAAAATGGCATTCAAGTCAGAAGCAATAAGGTGCCTTTTCCCCTTTAGCAGCCTTTTGGAGATTCTTTTGCTTTTTATAACTTCAAAGTTTGACATCAATGTTTTTCATATGTAAATGTAGATCCAAGGGTTCTGTTACGGATTCGTTGAATTTGAGGATTCTACTTCTGTTCAGAGTGCTATAGAGTGTAATTTTGTTAACGTGACCAACTCTTTTTTTTTTCTGTGCTGTTAGCTTGTTCATTTTATTTCTAACTGCAATACAACAGTATGAACATTATCTGGTTTTACTAGTACCATTAGTGTTCCTGTAGATTAATTAAATCCCTTCATTTTTGGGAACATCACATCATGTATTCATTCTCTAGCAGATTGATTTATAGGAATTCTTTTTCCCTATAAAAGGGGCATAGTTAGATAAGTTCTTGGACTTGGTTTTGAATGCAACACCTTCATAGGAAATGGCAAAAAAGTCCTTTTTGTGAAATATTTTGTGCAGAATTTTCTGGGTTACAGACAGGCAAAATATATGTACATGGATAAACCCTTTGTTGGTTGCCTGTGGTTTACATACATTGACTGATTGATCATGTATGAACCTGAAAGTACTTTTTGGTGATTGATTATCCAGGTTTAACTGGTTGTGCTTTTTGATTTACAGGCTTCCCTGTAAACAATTGGCGATCGTCAATGTTACGTTGAGGAAAAGAGGACACATGGTTCACGAGGTCAGTTTATATACAAATTAGTACTTAATACTTTTTATGCAGTGTCTTTTGCCAATTATATCATTGAGTTCTATGAATCTGATGACTCATCCCAGTAACAGTATGACTAACATTAAAATGACTGATGATCCTGCTTTTTTAGCATATCGATCATAGGAGATGGATGAACCAACCAGAATTTAGGTTATCTGTAGATCCATTATTAGAGTAGACACACAAAATATATTTGATCTAGAGAAGTAAGCAAACTGAGCCCACTTTTTGGGAGCTACCTTGCTAACAAGGGCATGTCTGCATGGAGCTAGGATTTGTTGGGTATGAGTGTATGACATGGGAGCATAATGTGAGTATTTGAATAAGCTACAAAAAAAATGTTTGAAGGATCTCACTATAGTACAGAAATTTTCTCCCTCTAAATCTCATTGAGTGGTTATATGGCAATATATTTGGGTATCTATTTCTTATACATGGTACTTAAGACTAACTCTTATTTGATTTTGTTAAATGACTTCCAATTCAATTCGTATATTTCCTCCTTTTAGGCCCCAGCAGAGGGGTGGCAGGTTTGCACCAGGCAGGGGCAACAACTTCAGAAGTGACGGTACCAGAGGCCGTGGTAACTACAGTGGAGGAAGGGGCTCTGGGGAGGGGTGAGTTCAGTTACAGGTCGGATTACGGGGCAGAAGTGGTGGCAGAGGTGGCTCAGCACGTGGAGCTGATGTTGGCTACCAGAGGGTTGACCATGCTGGATATGCTGGTGGTCGTGGTGGCCGCACAGCAGCTGCTGGTGCACCTGCAAAAATGAGGGACAACATAGCTGTTGCACGTCTCTTGAGAGTGTTGTTCAGTGGCCCTCTCAGTTGGCACAGAGTTTCATCAATTGGTTGAGTGCGGATTACCAGAAAAGCCTGGATACAAACTATGGGGGTTCCTGTTCTTGATCATTATTTTTGCAGGCAACAAAAGATATAAAAAAGTGATTACTAATTGAGTAATTGTAGATTAGACACCTATTCAGATGTAGTTCTAGTTTTGGACTCTTGGTCATCAGCCGATGTGCTTTTTTGTCATTTTTGCAACGCATCATCTAGGTTTTGTTTCTGCTAGTATTCATTTATTGTGTCGATTTGAGTTAATAGTTTTTTTTTTGGACTGTTGGAATAAGTGACAATTTAGAGTAGTTAATAGTAGCTAGGGTGAGGATTTACATGTTTTTTTTTGCAATATATGTCAACGCCAAAGAACTCCTTAGTCTTTTATACTGATATTGGTCGTTTTCTGAATTTGCTATTCATGTTTGTTCCGTTGTTGATCTGGTGATTCTTTTCTTAGAGTTATAAGTTTGATGGATCACTTAAATTTAAAGGTGGAACAGATGAATTTACAAGTTCTTGTTTACATGGTCCTGAGTCCTGACTGGCAGACTTGCTATAATTTCATACAGTTTAACCAGATATAATTATATATTCTGAAAAATATTTCCTGTGACGAACCTATACAGTAACATAATTGATATGCAAAACTATGTAAATTTCATGAAGTTTATGGTTATGATGGTAGAAACAAAACTAGAAAAACAAAGTTAATAATGATAGAGGTGGTGTTTAGTTGATGAAATATTTTGGGTTTTCGCTATCGCGAAGACTTTTTGGTTTGTATATTTTAATTTTAATCTTAATCAAGTTTATATCAAAAAGTATTAGTATTTATTTCTTCAAATAATTTTTTATAAAAAATATATTTCATAACAGATCTAACGGTACCTATTTTTTGTCTCATAAGTATTATTTTTTTTTTTTTCATATAATTTTTAATCAAAGTTTATTATGTTTGACTTTTTGGGATGTGAGAATTGTATGTTTTCTCGAGGCCAGAGTATTTGGTAATTATTATTGTCATACCATGGACTAATTATGCTTAAAAGATTCGGCCTCGCACTTTCTAAAGTCGCAGTGCAATTAGGTTTTTTTTTTTTTTTTTTTGCATACCTACATTTAATCTTATATGCACGTGTGTCAAGAGTTTCGATGTAATGGATATTGTGGCAGCTTTTGGGTTCACTTTTTAGAGTGAGAACTAAAGGGAGCCAAAACTAAAAAAGTGATTTGCAAAAGAGCTACCCTACACGTCGAGGGAGTTGTGGGTTCACTTTTAGTGAACTAAACAGGCCAAGACTAAAAGTGCTTTGCAAAAAGAGCTACCCCTACACGTCGAGGGAGTTGTGCTCGCCCGAGGGGATCTCGTGTCGAGGAGGCCGCTATTCGGGAAGGAAGCGGGCGAGATGTTGGGAAGGCCACGTGGGACGGAAAAATGAGCCGGTAACTAATTTTTCAGCTGCCCGTCCGTTAATCTAACGGGAAAAGGTAGAGGGGAGATTTTATTGAGTAGATAGCTTGTTGGTGGTGTGTTTTTACCCCAACTACCTAAATATAGGATAGGTAGTCTCTTTTAAGTAGCTTGTTGGAGATACTTTTGCAGCCTCGATCCTACCGCTAGAAAGACTAATGCAAAGCGTTTGGATAAGATATGCCAAATTTCACTACACAAAATGGAATCCAGCCATACATGTTCTCCAACTATATCTTTTTTAAATCATCCACATTAAGGCTATCTCAACAAGGTAGGCAAAATGTAAAATTAGATAGTGTATGCTGTTGTTTTTGGGCTAAAATCCTTCTCCAACGCATCACATAAAATGGTGCATGCATTTTATGTGGGGAGCGATCTCAATTGGCAAATATGCCTATTCTCTCTCCTCGATGCAAATGATGCGGCTCCTTCCTCCCTTCCAGGTCCTACGTTAGGCTACATGTGCTGGCTCCTCTCTTCCTCCTTCCTCTCCTACGAGGTCTTCTCTCTTCCTCCTTCTGTCCTTGGCGTCTTTTCCTGCGATGCATTTTGCATGCTCGTGGCCGGCGACCGGCTCACGCGCACCAAGGCGCCCGTCATGGCGCGACTCCGGGGCGAGTTCCACTACTTGCTTCGTCCTTTGTAAGCCACCGCCTCGATCGTGAAGGACAATCGCGATGTGGAGTGCCGCTTCATGTGTGACGAGCGCCCGAGGTCCGTGGCTTTTTCGCCGCCGATGGTGGAGGGGGCGAGGGGCATGGCGCGGGCGGAGGCGTTCCCAGCGGGGTGGAGGGATGATGAGACCGAGGTGGGGATTGGTTCTCTCTTTTTTTAATAATGCAGATGGGTGGGGGTGGGTTCGGCCGACCGACGAGATCGAATTATTTGCATGTCGCAGACTTGTCTTGTAGTGTGACCCGTGAGAGGAGACGAGTCTCTATTTTTAGATCATCTGTTGGAGATAGCCTAAGAGCATCTCCAACAATTTGCTTAATTTTACTTGGCAAATCTTGTGATTTGGCAAGTTGCTAAATTTTTTTGCCAAGTGAAAAACAAGTACTCTCCAATAGTTTGGCATAATCTACTTGCCAAAACTCAAATTTGATCCCACTTTTTTTTTTTTTGCTCGGCAACTTTTTTTTCCTCAGAAAAGAAAAAGAAAAAGAATCTACTCTGAAGACCCTGTATTTTTCCACTAATCAACCGAGCCCATATATAAAAATTAACATATCTAGCTTAACTTGCATCGTGAACCCCGAGAAAGAAACGAAATTTTTTTCGCCCTTGTTCCTCCTCCTCAGATCGACGTACAGCATACGATGCCTAATCGGCCGGGCGCCAAGGGTGGGTCACGATCTGTGGCCTCCAGGACGGCGCGGCGTTGCAGCCCAGCCCTTCCGTGACATCAGGACCCTGGCCGCCTTTCTTCAATTTGTCGATTGATGATGCAAGATGATGGTGATGATGGAGAAGACTGTATGCGCGTGGCAAGGCCTGCCTCGGCTTCAAGGGAGAAGAGGATAGAGGCGACCAGAGAGAGGAGGATCATGGGATGCCAAGCGCCTTGCGCGTGAAGAGGAGTAATTTGGCAAGTTGCTATTTTTTAGCAAAGCTGGATACACCAAACATTTGGAGGTGATTTTTTCTTATTTTGCTAAAATTTTATAGATGGCAAGTTGAGATAGCAAACTGTTGGAGCTCTAACAATCCATCATCCATCATCTCCCTCCCCGCCCCTAAAAAAAACACCCATTACATGGTATGGCTTCTGCATCCATTCCATTTCGCTGCTTGGCACATGCATTGATTCTCGTTATTTCAGCTCAGCATCAACAACAGTAGAGGAGATGGGAACATTAGCTACATGTGGTTATCAGTTATGTTTTGCTGGCTGGGGCTTTGGTTGTGGAGACCACATCAGTGTGCAGGGCTTTGCTGTCCACCTGGACATGCTCTTTCTTGGATCGCAGGGGTAGGGGGTGCAAGTGGCTTCTCCATGTCATTACAACCCTTCGCCGGCGTGTGCAGCAACAACAGGAATGGAATGCGGAGCAGGCTGGCAAAGAAAGTGGGGCTCCAGGACTGGTGGAACAGGCTGCACTTCGTAGGCGTTTTCTCAGGCACCGACACCTTGTCCCCGGAAGATCTCAAGATAGGGGTGTTTGGAGCAATCACGGCCATAGGCACTGGATGAACTCAAGAGGCCACGCTGCACTTGAGGAATGGCCTGGCCGTGTGATGAGTATTACTCATTGACTGGGTGTCAACATTGACTTGGACAAGAGCATCCTTGTTTGGCACATTGCAACCGATATGCACATCCGTTGGGCATCCAGGCACGAAGGTGCACGACTTGACAAAAGGCTTGTCGAGGCCACCAAGGTCTGATTACATGATGTTCCTTATGGTGGTGAAACCCGACATGCTGCCTGGCCGGAGGCGCCCCGAGGTATATACCTCAACGCGTGCAAAGAACTGGATACCTGTTGGCGTCGGTGCTCAGAGAAGTTTGAGTCCCTCGACCTCACTCACTGCCAAGTTCGGATAGTCTTGCCGACTGGTTCGCAAATCTCAAGCTTGATACTATGAGAGGAAGGACTAATGAGATATTTATAGCTCAAAGTGATGAGGTATGGGCCCTCGAATTCATTCATATTTTCTGGTATTCTTCTTTCTTTTATTCAACATTTGCAGTTTCAGTTTGCATCTATATTCTCCTTGCTGAGTCTACACCATCACACTTGTCATTATGAAAAAACTTAGCCAAACAGAGTCGATCAGGAAGCAGAGGGAAACTAAACGCTATATGATACCACCCAATTTGCCTTGTACAAAGAGATACTATACATCAGTGTGCTAGAGTGCACACGCGAGAATTCTTCTAGTGCGCGGGTCAAACATACTATAAATTTAATAGTGCCAGTTAAATGGGAGCTATTTTTCCTTAA
This sequence comes from Hyparrhenia diplandra, assembly GCA_015847255.1. Taxonomy (NCBI): domain Eukaryota; kingdom Viridiplantae; phylum Streptophyta; class Magnoliopsida; order Poales; family Poaceae; genus Hyparrhenia; species Hyparrhenia diplandra. The sequence goes on from JADLZK010011467.1 coordinate 98,583, forward strand.
TCGCCGGTACTCTTTACAGGTTGGGCGAATGTATCCAAACAAGAAAGTGCCTGAGGATGCAGAGGATGTTTACAATGCAGTACTGCTCTTCATAAGGTTGTGGTATGGCCGTCGTGATCAAGCGTTGGTAGTGATATTCAAGGTGTGGGTGGGTGGAGATGATGTTGTACGTCGCGGAGCACTGCAGCCGAGATTCCCATGCCAGGCATCTCAGTAAGGCAAAATTTGCCCCAGGACACCGTTAAAGCGTGGCCTTTGCTCTGACCACTGAAAAAAATTGTCGCTGCCCAGGGACACTAATAAACTGAGTACATTTGCTGAGAGACATTATGGATAATATAATAATATTTTCAACTCAAAAGGTTTTGATCTAGACAAGTATACCCTTACAGTTTGCATATCAGATCATCGTGAAGAAAAATAAGAAGAAAGAGTTGAGAAAGAAGACATAAAAGGCATGATAATCTATGCCGAATCAGAGGACGTCACCAGATGCATATTCAAAGAAGAATACAAGAAGAAAAAAAGGAAAACAAACATAAAACAAGATTATCTATGGGCAGCAGTATTGAAGCGGGGATGGGAAAAAAAAATCAAAGAAAAGGAGAAGGGGGGGCACCGCTGCTCACCAGGGCCACCAGCGCCATCCTACCACAGAGAGAACCACCGCCCAATGGGAGCCCGTCTGCCCTGCCTGAAGCTTTTTCGCGTGCGTCGCGTCGCGCGGGCTGCGAGCCGGGGGTCGTCGAGAGGGGCTTTCGCGAGGGTGCACGCTGGAAAAGACTACACGTCGGGAAGGGGGGCCCTGCCGGGGCGCGGCCGCCGTCGCCCGTCGGGAGGAGCCGAGCGGCAGAAAGAATCGCCGCCGCCGCCGCATGCGCCGCCTGCAGTTCGCGTGCGGCGTGCGACTGATTCTGGAGAGTGGAATTGGCTCGCAGGAGGGAGGAAAGGATAAGGAAACAAGGGCAATTTAGTTATTTCCCGTGGCTTTTTCAGTTAGATCAGATAAAATAATCCTCATAATGTCTTGTGGCAAATATACCCAGTTTATTAGTGTCCCGGCAAAGTGACACAATTTTTTCGTGGTTCGGGGCAAAGGCCACGCTTTAACGGTGTCTGGGGCAAATTTTGCCTCTCAAGAATGGCGGTGAGTTCATCACCATTATCCGGGCTTGCGGTGAAGCACTTGGACTACTACTCAATACTTGAAGGCTTAAAGACGGACGATGGTGGAGCTCTAGACTCCTCTCGCTCCATGCATCGCCTCGAGTTTTTGTTTCATTTTGGAATCAAACCACCGTGGGAGAGGTAAATGGCGCGATACCGTGGATGGATATTTCAAATCCGTGGAGTCATGTGCAAGCAAACGACTAGTATTTTGGGATGTGGTGCTATCCTGATACCTAAAAACACATGCCTAGTTCATGTATCTCTTTGGAAAAGCTGAGGTGACCTACGAGTGGGTGGGGAGGGATCGCTGGCAAAAGCGGAAGTGGCCTACCCCAACTAATGCTAAGGAAGTGATAGGTTTTCTTGGTTTGACAAAGTTATTATTATAGAAATTATGTGGAGTATTTTGGCATCATTGCTAAACCTTAAACCGAATTATTCAAAAGGGTCACATCTTTCTATGGACTTCAGTAGGAGGATGCCTTCCAACTCTTGAAACAGGCCTTAATATCTGCTCTAGTATTATGGTTGCCCGATTTCTTATACCCATTTGTGATCGAGACTAATGCCTTAGCATCAGGCCTCTAGAAGGAATTGTTTAGACTAACCAATAATGAATTACAAGAGGAGTACAACCTATCATCCTAAAAATGATGGACAAACTGAGCATGTGAACTAAGTCTTTGAGGGTTATCTCCGCCGTTTTTGTCAGTTCTTGCCCCCACCAAATGGAGAGATTGGTTGATCCTAGTGAATACTCCCTTCATATCACTATTAGAAGTCGTTTAGGACAAAGAACACGGTCTTCAAAGCACAACTTTAACTTCTCTTTTCTATATAAATATTTATTAAAACGTTATTTGTGTATATTTTTTATAAAATTAATTTTTTATGATGAATCTATTGATATGTTTTTTTATATTTACAAACTTAGTGACTTAAAAGTTATTCATGATTTATGTTTCCAATGCTTGACTTCGCTTGTTTTCCAAAACGACCTCTAATATCGATATGGAGGGAGTATACAACAATATAAACTTGATTGCATTCAACAACGTCGAGAAAAGACAAGTTGATAAGAAGAAGACCGATTGTCAATTTGAAGTTGGCCTGTTCGTGCCTTTATTGAACTTCAACCATATATCCAAAACAAGTCTCGCTCAACATGTTTGTTAGAAACTAGCATTCAAATATTTTGGGTCGTTTGAGATCATTCTAAAACTCGACCTATAAGCTCCAACTTCCACCCAACTATCAAGTCCACCTAGTTTTCCATGTAAATCAACTCAAAAGATTCATCAAGGCTCCTAATCGGTCAACATTGACATACTTAGCACTATCAAGCACAATCTAGAGAACATTGATCAAATCCATGTGCAAAGGTGAAAGGTCCTTGTATGATTTTAGTAATTGAGTGACAACATTATATGAACTAATATGTGTGATTGTGAGAATACACAAGAGATTAGTTTACATGTGATGGATGCAATGAAGGAGTTGATTGCATATGAGACATGACATGGAGTCATGTGACCAAGGTGGAAGATCATGAGGCTTATGACATGGAGTCATGTGACCAAGGTCGAGAAGATCACGATGAGAGGCTTGGCTTGATGGATTTGGTTGCAAAGCGTGAAGGGCTAGTCGAGGCTTTGATGTCATGGACCGCAAGGCCGTGGAAGCTTAGGCAAGACTTGGCAATCGATGGACCGACTTAACGATGAAGAGCAAGTGAGGTCAAGATCAATGTTCCAATAGGGTTATGTGATGATATGAAATGGTTCATATCATTCTTGATCGTGTTGATGCATGCTTTGCATCGACACTTGGAGAAGAAGGAGCGTAACCAGGGGGCATTTCATTTCACGTCATAGGTTGAGCGGGTTTAGGAAAGATGACCATACTATCAAAAGGACAAACTTGTTTGCATATCGTCATCTAGTACCACTTGAGTGATCCAACATTGCGATGTTGCTAGGATCGAAAGTGGCATGGTGAGAGCAAGAGAACATCCTTCAAAAATGATTGTGAAAATACTAACACCCAAGCACATGAAGATGTTCACTTGATGGGAAATTATAGTTGCACCACCCAGGTAGCATCTCCGTAGACCGATTCTTTTTATTGCTCGACCTGATCATTGTGATCCTTGATGCAACTCTCCAAAACGCACAACAGGCAACAACCTCCATCTTCTCTTGAAGCTTCTGCTTCAATTCATCGCGAAGTTCGTCTATTATGTGAGGATTGTTGATGTTCTTAGGGTGCACCTCAGATTTGATAGCATCTCGTTGGTATTTATTAACTACTCACAATAAAGATAAGATATCCACAAAAGTTTACGTATAGAAATACACGGTTGTAGCACTTCACCAAAAGATGAACTCGGTTTAATATCTTACCCAAAGGAACAATAGGTGAATATAACTAAGATCTAACTTAACCCAAACTTCACAATCAAGCTACTTAAGAAACTAGCGGATCAAGGAGACTTCTCAAGTGTATCTAATTCAATCCTCCATAAACCTTGTTTCATATTGTTCTATCTAGGACACTAATTTTTAATAAAGTAAGACAAAATTACTTTACTAAGAACAGACGAAAGTCTACCATTCGCCTGCTGACGAAAGGTGGGCTACAGAGGATTCAATGAAGTTATAAAAGTCACCTTCACGATACTACCACCGATTCCCGGCCAATAGGGGCATTCGCAGTAACCCTAGTCTAAGCACCATGCTTACTCTATAAATTACTCCCTTAATCAAGTAATGACCAATATTAAAGTACTCCAAAGAGAGTTGTAAACAAGAAGAACAATATGTAAACAAATGGTTACTTTAATAAGAAGTTGACTCACCGTGAGAATCTTAGGATCCCCTTGAGAATACACGAGAGAAGATCTTATGGCCAAAGCTCCTCTAATCTACTCATTACTAGATCTAATCTATTTTTAATCATAGACTAATTCTAAGAATTAGTGTAACCTTGATTGCTAATCATATCCGTAGTAGCTAATAGGATTAGGCTCTTCGGCTCGACACGAGGATAATGAATTAGGTTTCGTGGGGTGTGGTCCGCCTCTTTATTTATAGCCCCATAGAATGAATCTCAGCCCTTAGATCAAATCAACTTGATTGGGCGGCTTAGGTCTACTCCTTAGGTTGGTTGTGGGAAGGTTCCGTAAGCGAGGACATGTGGCGTGATTCAAAGAAAGCCACCCGCCCCCCACACCCTAACATGTGTGCCCGACCTCGTGTGAGCTATCTTCTTTTGCCTTTTATACCCCTCGAATTTCTACTAATCCTCCTGTTTTGGTCCTTTTCAAAGTGTCTCTATTTTAGATCTTTTTTAGCTCGTTTTTAGCCTTTTCTATAGTTCTACAAAAACAGAGAGTGTACATTCAAAACTCATGGAAATCATTAGAAACAATAACATTTTATTAGCATTCATCCCTTGATTGATAGTATTTTTACTATATAAAAGTGGACGTTATCTATCGTTACCATCATTGAGTTGGTCTTGTCCGCCATGTTGTCGGAATTGGATGAAAATTGGAGTTGTTGCCTTGAAGTCCCACCGGTCACTAAAAAGTGTGTTGATGATGAAGCGTGCCACCATCAACACATCAAGGCTTTGACGCCTTAGAGGCCGCCAATGACTTGCAATAGCGGCAATAACACACAACATGATCGATCAAACCGATCTAGAGATCGATAGTACCAATGTATGTCTTGTTCTCTAAGGAAAAGCTTTAGAACTACATCCAAAAAGATCCGCGAGAGGAAGAACTTGGAGGGTCTCTTAGGATCAGCAAGGCTTTATAAGAAACCAACAAATCTTATGGAGAGAAGAGCCGAACAATAAGATAGAGGGTTGAAAGATATGTTAAAAAAGGGGTTGAGGTGTGTTTTTGTGTTTTAACGATTGATTTTGTAGATGAGATCTCAATCATTCTCGATCCTCTCATATTTATAGGGGGTGGTCTTATCCCAATAGGAAACATCTCCAAGACTTAATCTTCAAGTTTTTCATGAGTTTGGAAGAGCCGGATCGAGTTTGGATTCTCTCTCGATTCGGACTACGTAAAATCACAACTTCCGGTAGGGGCTCGAAGTTCGATGTTTTGCGCCAAAGCCGTAACTCCTATGCAAAACTCAAAACTTCTCGTCGCTAAAAGGGCAATTTACTCGTTTTGGGACTCTAAATTAGATGTTCCATATATGTATCTTGATCGGCTTGGCGAGAGGAACGTAATGGTGGAGTCCGTTTAACATTTTTGACAACTTCATAAAATGGACAATTTTAAGTGTCAACATGACTATTAAGGTTAACGGTCTTTACCAACCGAAGCTCATTTGTTGTGAAAAAAAACGCTATACCATAGCCGATAAAGGCGAAAGCTAAGTACAAACAAACAAGATTTAGGACCTAAGTTCAATGTTTGGACGCATAGTACATGGAACATTAAATGTTAGTAAAATAAATAACTAATTACACAGATTAGTTGTAAATCACGAGATGAATCTTTTGAGACTAGTTAGTCCATGATTGGGTAATATTTATCAAATACAAACAAAAGTGGTACAATAGTTCGAGTTAAAAATTTTGCAATCTAAACAAGGCCTAAGCATTACCACATTGCATACTATGTACTCTTGGCTAGTTCCTTCGAGGCCCCCGTCGCTCCTCCCTCGAGGGCGACTCCAAGACCCGCACCACCGCCGCCAGACCGGGCTTTGTGCCCTCCCCGCTTGGCCGCCACCCGAAGCTAGACACCGGAGGTCCGGCGGGTGGTGAGGAGGGGCGGCAAACCGGGCTCTTTTCGTCCTCTCTCTCCTCCTCTCCCTCCTTCCATGGAGCTCGCTTACCGGGAGGCGGGTGGCTATCACGAGAAGCATCACGGTGATTGCATCCGGGCGCCTGGGTGAGGTCGGATCCGGCACCTCCACATTTGGATCGAGGGTTGCTTCCTTGCCGGGCGTCTTCCTCCTCCATTGGTGCCGGCCTCCTCCCCTTTCCGTCTCGGCGGATGATCTTTAACGCACCGGGTAGCATCGGCCGCGGTGACGATAGACCGCCTTCCCCACGCTGGATCCATCGTCTCCTTGCCCCGAAAGTGACGACTCAAAGGGGGTGGAGACAACGATGTAGGGGAGGCGAGGTGAAGGCCGGCTCGCGCCTCCGGTGCAGCACCGATCCGCCGCTTGCACCTCCGGACCCTCCTCCTCGCACGACCGCGAACGCGCAACCCTATTCGTACCCCCCCGGTGCGGGCAACAATATCGAGGATGGTGGTGAGGGACCACATCTGGGCCCATGGGTTGAGGAGTTTACGAAAGCCGCATAGCCTCGACTATCGCGACCGATGACGACGCCATCGTGCCGTTCACCTCGTTGGAGGCATCGGTGTAAATTCCTCACCCAAGTGAACCTTCGGCATCGCATGATGCTTAAATGGCGCGCTCCTCCTCACTTGCGGAGAGGCAGGAGGGCCCCTGCGGTCGTGTGAAGATGCGTACCGTCATCCTTCTTTGCTTTGCTATCTTCGTGTCCATGTACAAAAAGTCGCAAACGCCATCGCTGCGGTGCTTCTTGCATTGATTGATGCGCCGGTGTTCGACGGAATGCCCAACCACCAATGAGGCGAGCGGGCCGCTGGCGCCTCCGTTCCCGCTGTCGCGCCGAGTCGATTGGCTTTCAAGCCAGGTGTGGCGCGCCTAACGCCGTTTGCGGCGCCTCTCGCCGTCGCGGTGAGTCCGACCAGGCTGCGGATGTGGTGGCGGCCGGCGTTGTCGGTCCGGCGGCGCCCGCTGCCGTGGGTGAGCTCGATGGGCTCCCGAGGTGTGGCGGGGACCGGCGCTCGGTCTTGCGCCTCCCGTCGTTGCGAGGGCGTAGTCGATCGGCTCCGCACGGGCGCGGAAGCGGCGCCGGCGGCGCCAGGCGCCTCTCATCGTCGGCGAGTCCGGCGGCTCGCTGGCGTGACGGCGGCGGCGCTGTTGGTGCGCGCCCTCCTCGCCCGGCGAAGTCCAGCGGCTCCGCGACGTGGCGGGCGGGCGCTTGTCGGTGCGTTCCTCCGTCGTCGCGGCAAGTCCGGCGGCTCGTGGCGATGTGGCGGCGGCCGGCGCTGTCGGTCGCCGCCTCGTCATCGCGAGAGCGGTCTGGCGGCTCCGCGACATGTGGCGGCGGCCGACGCCGCCGGTGCACACCTCCCTCATCGCCGCGGGCAAGTCCGGAAGCGGCTCCGGCGTGGTGTGGCGGGCGCCGATCTTTTTGCGGCGCGCGCTCCCAATTGTCGCGGCGAGGGGCGGCGGCTCCGCGGCGGGTGGCGGCGGCCGGGCGCTTTGCGGTGCGCTCCTCCCCGCCGCCGCGTCGGCGAAAGCTTGAGCGGCTCCGTGACGGTGGTGGCGGTCGGTGCTTTCAGCCTTTGAAAGTGCATCTAGCCCTTTAGTGGTTTTGGTGAATTGAGTGACAACATAATTAAAGATCTTATAAGTTTGCCAAGTGTTGAACATGAATTGAGTCTATTGCATATACTTGAGGATTGTGTATTAGCGAGTATATCCAACGCTCAACAAGTAAGCAAACTTAATGGTATTCCCACATAGTGTTGAAGCAAAGGCCAAATTATATATTGTTGTGTTGGAGGATTATGGAAATGTCTAGTTCAAGCAAAAGACAACAATGCAAATGAAATCAATGAAATGGCTTCTAAGTTGTGGGATATCATAGTATCATGTGCAAGCAAGCATACTTGACAAATGGCAAATGAGACATAAGTTGATGGTTGTGGATTGGTCTCTATGATGGCTTGCTTTGCATGAACAAGAAGAGTTGGACAATGAACTAGTGTTGATCAAGGATTAAAAGACTGGATCAAGAGTGCATAGGTGAAGATATATCAAGCAAAGGTGAAATGACAAAGGAGACAATGCATAATGGATATAAGATGTTCTCTATATTAGTTGCTTGTATGGATAAAGATTTGGAATGTCACTTTGCATTGATATGATCAAGCTAGAAGTATGAAGACAGAGATTGAAGTGAGTGTTAGGAATGTCAAGCCAAAATAAAGAGGATATAAGGAATCATGAATTGGCTTGACAATATTGATGTTGATCCACATATGTCTCTATGTGAGTCAAACTAGAGCTTGATTGATTTCAACATTCATATCTAGAAGATATTCAAGCAAGGATCACAATATTGAAGAAATGGTTATTCAATGGATGCTTAATGTGATGTGACTTAAGTATGTCTTGATAAGGTGAAGATAGCAAGGAAAGGGCTTCGAGGTACTAAGTTTAAGGTGAAGGGCAAGCGACGGCTTGGGACCGAGGTACCATGGCTAAGGTGAAGAAGAGAGTACTTGCATTTAGTCAAGGAACCAATCAAGCTATGAGGAGTCATATTGTGTTGAGAATCAAATCATTAGTGGAAGTGACTTGAAGCCATGAAAATGAACTCATATGTATGGAAGTGGCTCAAGTCACATGCTCAAGACATATTCACTCAAAAGAGAAAGAGACAAAGATTATTGAGGATGTTATATATATATGCAAAGAAACCCCCAATTGCAAGTGATGATGGCTCTACGCTCAAAAGAAGGTTTACATTCCTTTATGTTTTGAAATTGAGTTTAGGAAAAGCCATACTATAAAGGGGGATACAATGCACAAGCTTTTTGTGTGTAACCAAGTGCTCAATCTTTGACCAATACATCCTCATACCTCAACCAAGACACGCCCTAGCTCAACACTTTTCCATTCTTGTTGTTTTGGCTCGAGCGGTGCACTTCCTCCCGAAGCGGCAATCGCCGCTCTAATTCTCGACCGTTGGGACACGGGGGGTATTTAACACCTCCCTCATCCCCTCCAACGGTCATCTCGACCATTCTCTTCCCAAGTGCAACCAGAGTGCTCTCTCTCTCCTCACTCACCATTGGAGCCCCCTCAAGCTTCTCTCTTTGATTCCTCTCCAATCCCTTGAGAGATTGAGACTCCAAAATGCAATAGAGAGCTCTCCAACTTGTTCTTCATCTCCAAGAGCACTTGGTTCGCGTTCAAGCCGGTGGATTGTGTTTGTTACTCTTGGAGCTTTGCTCCTAGCCGGCTAGGCGTCGCCCGGAAGCTTCCAACTTGTTGTGGCTGTTCCGGGACGTTTGTTATCACCCTCTACTTCTATTGGAAACACCCCTCATCTCAAGGGTTCACTCCCTTGACTTGAGAACGAGGGCAAGACAAGCCTTTGTGGCAAGCCAATCCTTGTGTGGATACCTCAACAACGTGGACTTAGGCCGGCCTTTTGGTGGCGACGCCGAACCACAGGGGAAGAAGAATCGTGTGTCTCTTGTGCTTCATTTACATTTTTGCATTTCAAATTTGTATTTGTGGTGATTCTAGGGTTTGAGGTCGATCTACTTTGTGGATCATGATCTACTTGTTCTAGCACTTGATCCGCAATCTCTACCCTTCCGGGGAAGCTAAGGAATTTAATCGATCTAAATTTCGTTGGGTAGATTTTTGAACGTGGGCTAACCTTTTTTTCGCAGGAGCGGAAGCCGCTTGGCCCGAGCGGCCTGTCGCCCGGGTTTTAACTTCCATTTGAGCTAAAATTTTGCAGGGCACATTATTGAAGTATCTCAACATCATCGTCACCAAGTTTGAGCTCGTGAACTCACGGCCATCGGGGAGAGTGGTTGCTCTCAACTAATTTCATATTGGGCCGAAAATTTTTGTAGGCCTATTCACCCCCTCTAGGCCATCTTCTTGACATCAAGGTTCTTACAGTGCGCGCCTCGCCGTCGCCGGCTGGCGAGGGCGATCGGCTCCGGCGACATATGGCGGCGACAACCAACGGCCTCGTCGACGGCAAAGTTCGGGGCGCTTCGCCCGGATTACTACGGGTCGTTGATGGTATTCACCTTCCTGAAGGCGTCATTGATCAACCTCCTGTATTGCTCCTACTTTGGCCACCCCGCTCAACTCCTTAACACAAAGACTCGGGCGAAAGCTTTGCCAAGCTCTGTGGCGATTGCTTAGCCGACGATGGTGGCGTCGTCTCATCATCCACCTCCCGGAGGCATCGTTGGAGAGTTCATGTGTTCAGCGTTGTATCTTTTTTCTCTTTCGCTTGTGTTTTTGTGTGGTGTCTTGTATGGTTTTAGTTAGGTTTTCTAGGATTAACCGAACTACCCGGCTTCTTTCCTGTTCCCTAAAAACATGGACTTCTTTTTTGAAATATAAGTAGGTGGGGAAGCTCCCCATGGAATGGTTTTAAAAAATGTACTCCTGGCTAGACCTCCTCGGCTCCTCACCACCCTAGTTAGACCTCCTATTAGCATGCTCATTTTTTTTTTGATAAAGTATACCTGTATTAATTGAGAACAGAACCGTACAAACACAAGTAGACCGTATAAGGATACAGGAGGTAACTGTCCAACCTATAAGCAAACAGGACCTCAACAAATATAAAAATTACACACTGGTCCTTATCCCATCTAAGAACGAAACTCGGCAGCGACCACCGCCGATGAAGAACGCAGACGGCGACGAACGCCGTCGAACCTGACTCTAGAGGAAACCACCGAGGACTGCAACAGACGCTCAAACTCGCGCACGAGCCGAAGATTTCATTGAACGTCCATCCGTCATATCCACTCCCTAGATTCAAACGACGATGGAAGCGCCGCCAATCACATCCGTCGCCACGATGAAGCCAAGCCCGCTTCAACCACCGGACTTCCAACGGACCCACAGCCACAACCGAATCCACAAAGCAAAAGGCCAGCGCTCCCAATGCTCAAAGACGACGAGGCATCACCAACCAAACTCCTAAACACGAACCGTCGGGATCTAAAGCTCCAACTCGGCCTCAAGATCCGATAAGGACCTCAGAGGCCTCCTCGCCCGCCAATAGGAGAAAGGCGCCTTGTTCTACCGGGACCGGAGAAAAGTACCGGGACGGCCTTGGTTTTGTTGTGCAGGGTTTGTTGTGAGAAAAAGAGAAAAACATAGCCTAGCTTTCTCTCGATGTCTGTTGGGCGTCTATGTCGATATAGGCAATCCCCGAGTTTTAATTGGCTTATAAAACAATCCAAAGAAGAGTGATTTTTTGTGCAACAAGGCTAGGGTTAGCCTAGCTTCTTCTCGATGTCTTGTTGGGCCGTCTACGGGCCGGGCGCACGAGGCACGACGATATAGGCAATCCCTCAGAAATCGCTACAGTATACGGTATACCTCAGAAATCCCGTACAAAACCCTAAACCCCCCGAAGACGACAAAAAACCAAGAACGCGATTTCCTCCTCCATTCCCCTCAGCTTCCCTCTTTCCAATCCATCTCCAATCAGCTATGCATGGATGAGCGTAATCAATAGATGTGGCTAGGAGATAGCATCCGCAATCTAGATTTGGTGCAATCGCTCCGGCACGGGACCGGAGGAGGAGCGCAAGTCGGGGAGGGAGTAGGGCGCCTGGGGCTCGCGGGGGCAAGATGAGCACCGTGGATAAGATGCTGATCAAGGGGATTCGGAGCTTCGATCCGACAACAAGAACGTCATCACCTTCTTCAAGCCGCTCACTCTCATCGTCGGCCCCAACGGTGCCGGCAAGACCGTATGTGTTTTGATTACACGCCTCTAAATCCCAGCACCTGCACCCAGCAGATTAGTCATACCCGGATTGATTTTGTGTGTGTTATATTCTGTTTCTTTTGCAGACGATCATCGAGTGCCTGAAACTTTCCTGCACCGGCGAGCTGCCCCCCAACTCCCGCTCTGGCCACACCTTCGTCCATGACCCCAAGGTGATAATGCTCGGTTTTCATACCCATTAGTCCATTAATTTCGCTATATATCTCGGTCTTGGGACGAGGGGGCTTTGCTCTATCTTGGTGTTGGGGTGCCGGCGTTTCAGAATTTGAGAACTGTGGTTAATGTGGGTGTAAATGTAACTCTGTAATCTGTTCTGGGAATTTATTGTCCTGTACAATGCAGGTGGCTGGTGAGACGGAAACAAAAGGACAGATTAAGCTGCGGTTTAAGACTGCAGCAGGAAAGGATGTGGTGTGCATCCGGTCCTTCCAGCTTACCCAAAAGGCATCAAAGATGGAGTTTAAGGCAATTGAAAGCGCCCTCCAGACTATAAATCCACACACAGGGGAGGTCTGCACATTTTCCTTTTTTTTATTTCAATTTACGCCCTGTTCGCTTGGTCGATGCTGGTTGGCTGGTGCTGATTTGTTTCGGAGAGAAATAAAGATAATCTTTGTGAGAGAAAATCTTGTTGAATGGTCGGGTGATAAGCTACCGTAGTCCAAACCGTTAGTTCGTTGGAAAGCAGTTTGATCTTTTGCATTTTTAGTTTTTTATAACACTTTTTTAGTTTATAAAATCTACTGCGGGCATATAATAGTTTTACGAGACGCACATTTACAATGCATTGTTTTGGAAACCCCATGGTGACAATTTGCTGAACAACTCTTCATGAAACAGCAACATATTGCAATGCAGGGGTGGAGCAAGGACTGATGCTGCTGGGGTCGCTGCATGGGCCTTGCCGGTAGAATCCCTAAGAGAAATATTAGTCTAAAAATCACCCAAAAGAGAAATAAACCTCAAATCAAATTAATCCAGTTTCAATCAATCCAGCACCTCTTGTTAGTCTAGGCCCCGCTGTCCAGCCTTGTTTGGCAGACTGGTACTCTGGCCCCACAAACGTTGTGGTGTGTACTGTCTACCTTTACTGCGCCATGGAAATAACTGCATTTTTTCTTGTGATACTAAATTAAATCAAATAGGAATCTATTGCATCAATTTCTGTTCCCAGCTACAGTCTCATTAATATTCTCAGTTACAATAGGTATGTATCACATCATGCAAGCCCCCCGTATGCTTTACATAGATCACAGTTGCTGCTAGAAAAGTGAGTGCATAGTGTTTAAAATGGTCAGAAAAATGTTCAATCATTCCTTTGGTTAGTCAGAACATACCAAAGTGACTTATAATTTTTCTCCTATCTTGTTGATGCGTATAAAAGTTTCCTACTTTGCTTGGGAAAAATATGCATATAAAAGGTATTTAATTGATGTAATAATGAATATCTTGTGAACATGTAAAATTTCCAATATCTAAAGGAAATGTAGTATCTTTCATTTCTTTGTGTTTGTCTTTGGTCTAAAATTACTTCATTAGCATGCTTTCGCCCTCTTGTATCTTTGTATTCACATAGCGGTGATTCACATATAAAAGTATGAAATCCATGTCTTCTGGCAATGGAAGCTTGCTTGTTGTTTGGGACTGTTTGTTGATTGTAATTTGTATGAATGGAACAACATTTGTTTTTCGCTAACACTGTACTAGTGTTTACTATTTCGGTGTCAAATGTTCAGTTTATTCATTGACACATCAGTTTTATAATTGTTTATATTTTAAGTACAGAAGGTCTGCCTCAGCTACAGATGTGCTTGGACATGGATAGAGAGATTCCTGCTTTAATGGGTGTTTCTAAGGCTGTACTGGAGAATGTTATATTTGTTCACCAAGATGAATCCAATTGGCCATTGCAGGACCCGGCCAACACTTAAGAAGAAGTTCGATGACATCTTCTCTGCCACTCGGTACTTACCTCCGCTCCAAATTATAGCCCACTTTAGCTCTGTCTCAAGTCAAACATTACTGCTTAAGATTTTAGAAAAAAAAATATATCAGCATATGATACCAAATAAAATATACAACATATTTAATGGTAGATTCAATGAAATTAGTTTGATGTTAATGATGTTTGTGCATGAATGGTAAAAATACTGTTTACTATACTTAAGAAGCTTTGAGCAACACCAATTTATTTTTTAGTTGAAACTATTGTCAATGTGAAATATGCATTGTAGCAGAGCCGAGGGAGCCCACAAACATTGGCTTGGGTGGCTCTTGCTGTCAGCCAGTTGATTGTGAGTGGAACCACAGCTGCTGCACAGTATGGCACAGTGCAGAAAAATATAGTAATGCTGAAGAGCCAGAGCTACAAGAGCTTGGTCAAACGAGCCTAAATAATGCTTGCTCATGGTCAATGACTTGATGCCATTTTTCATAACTACAATCTGATTCCTTATTTTCCAAATACAATACAGATATACCAAAGCTCTTGAAGTCATAAAGAAACTTCACAAGGAACAAATGCAAGAGATAAAGACTTTTAGGTTAAAGCTGGACAACCTTCAGACTGTAAAAGACCAAGCACACAAGGTACTTTTTTTTTCACTAGATGTTATGATCCTTAGATCATTTGGAGATAACCATTGCCATGAAGATGTCCGCAAAGTCGGGCGTGGAGGGAGACTAGAGTCACTTGGTGGAATTGGATCAATTCTTCTTTATTGCGGTATTGCCTGATTGAAAGGGAGACATGATCCCATCCTTATAGATGAGAGGATACTTCATCCCTAAGAATTTAATCTTTAGAAATAAGGAATTAATCTGATCTAATCTAATCTAATCTAATCTAATCTCTTTCCTAATCCTTATCCCTTGCCATGAGAGGCTGGTGGGCTGGCCCCTTCAGCCACCCATAATACTTCTACAACTCTAGATTGAATCTTCATGGATGTTTTTGCTACTTTGTCATGTAACATGTTCATATTCCACTACACTAGCATCTGATTGTGCCATTGTAATTTCTCTTTTTGTTATATCTAAACTTTGCTATTCTATTATGATTGGTCTTGTGATTCTTTGATACAACATATAATAATAAAAAAAAATCTTTGAAGATTAATTTTTAGGGGCAATAAGGGCAGCCCTTGGAATCTTAATCAAATTTAAAATTTATTTAATTTATGAGTACTTTTAGCAGATTCTAATTTATTCTGAATATTTGATAACTTTAAACAATATATCCGTTTGACAGCAGAATAGTAAAACCTTATTTCTTAACTTGTGAGAATTAGTTGATGGCAAACTGATTCAATTCTACATTATTTGCACATGTAAGTTAGCTCTGCATTCTTCCATATTTCTGTTTTCTGTTGCCTATTCTAAATGGTAGGGACCAACATATAAGAGTTGTACTGATAGTTACTATTGTTATTGAGTTGTCTCTTCTGTTAATCAATCTACTTGTCTTACTCCTATTTATTTCAGTTCAGTTTCATTTCAAAGTAGTTCTTTTGAAAACAAAATGGTGTTTTTTTAACAACAGATTTCTTACAGCAAAACTGAACACATTTTACACATACGTGTTCTGTTTAGAGGTAGAACTGTTTTTTCATTCCAATTAGTTCTGCAGCTGCGTGAAAATATTGCTCAAGATCAAGAAAAGTCCGATGCCTCAAGATCTCAGATGGAGCAACTGAAGGAAAAGATCCGTGGTATCGAGAGCGAAATCCTGCAAATGGAAACACGTTTGGATGAATTGAGAAGACTTCAGGGGCAAATTAACACCAAGGCAGCAGAGAGAAGTACATTATTTACGCTTCAGCAGCAACAGTATGCTGCACTTTCTGAAGAAAATGAA
The DNA here is from genome assembly GCA_015847255.1 of Hyparrhenia diplandra. NCBI lineage: Eukaryota > Viridiplantae > Streptophyta > Magnoliopsida > Poales > Poaceae > Hyparrhenia > Hyparrhenia diplandra. The sequence continues at coordinate 114,259 of JADLZK010011467.1, forward strand.
GGTAAAAGTTCAACCACTAGTATTCCCTTGTTCGCAATAGTTTTCCCAAACATGATAACAGCTGAATATTGTTTTGTTTAGATACTGATGAGGAACTAATGGAATGGCAAACAAAATTTGAAGAAAAGATTGCGATACTTGAAGCGAAAATCAATAAACTTGGAAGAGAGATGAATGATGAAGCGTCAAATAGCTCCCCGCCTGTCCAAACAATGTTCTGAATTTACACTTGAAATAGGAAAGCTCGAGGCAGAAGCAGAGGTAATCCTTTCTTCTACTTTTACGTGCTGACATTTCCCTTTCTTTTGTTCACTATAGTGGAGTTTAATTCGTGTTTATTGTTTTCAGGCTCACCGGATTATGAAGCTTGAACGAGACTCAGACATAAAAAATATATTCACTAAACATAATCTTGGGCCGGTTCCTGAATATCCCTTTACGAATGATGTTGCTATGGACCTTACAAACAGGATTAAAGCAAGACTCTCAAATCTTGAGAATGATCTGCAGGAGAAGAAGGTTTGGAATTGCTTCTGATATATACCTTTACCAAACCATTCTAAAAATGAAAATTTCTATTGAGTTATCCACATTGCACACATGCTTTATTTTGCACCCTTCTCGTTAGCAGTTTAGCTCTCTTTTTTGCTTATCTTCTTAGTTGTTGGATGCACAATTCATGGATGCAGTGATTTTTAGTGACGAAGGATGCTACTTTATTTCATTATAAAAGCATCTGTACCTGTACATTCAGGTTTCATTATTAAAAAGCAGTTACTAATTATGTCTGTTCTCTTTTCTTGAGCAGAAATCCAATGAAGATCAGTTAGATGTTTTGTGGAAACGCTTATCTTAAAATAAATGCTCGCTACTCTGAAGTTGATGGTCAGATACAATCTAAGATTGAATCCTTGGTTAGTGATGGAAAGAACATTGACTTACCTACACCAGTAGGCTCTTCCATGACTTATGTTTCAGGCACCATTTCCTAATACATGAGTAATTTTCAGTCAGGCATTTTAAGACGGAGAAAAGATAAAGAGAAAGAACGTGATGCTGCAGAAGTGGAGCTTTCAAAACTTAATCTGCCCCGTATTGACGAGAAGGAGAGACACATGGTATTTGTTTTACCTGTCAGATGTGCCTGGCTGTTTTGAAAAGTTCATTTGTTTGCTTCCAATTCTGTACAAAAATCTCTGGTCTCTGGTATTCTGTCTGAGTGGTTTTAATTTGTGCTAAGTGTTAAAGCAAGTGAATCTGGTTGGTTTGCATCCAGTTCCTACCTGGGATGGTATTGTACCATTGTGAATCACTGTTTTGTAAATTTGGTTCGAGAATTTGGGTGTTCTATGGCCGAGATTATTCTTTTCGTCTCCTCTGAGAAACTCGGCTGACAGCAGTAACTGGCCAGTTACCATTGCGATTTGATCTTTTTGAAACCTTCAGTTTCATCACAACTGCTTAGAGATGTGGCGTTTAATGACTCTTGCATACTTGGCTCCTGCATTCCTTTACATTCTCTACTTCCTCTTTGGAGTATGGAATTTTCTTAATTTTGTAAGTAATTTGTTTTATTTTCTTTCCAATTAGCAAATTGAAGTCGAGAGGAAGACACTTGCCCTTGGAGAAAAGAGACTATGATTCAATTATAAATCAGAAACGAACAGAAATGTTTAGTTTGGATCAGAAAATAAAAGTACTTCAGCGGGAGAAAGATACAATAAATAGAAATGCTGATGAAAGAGTAAAACTGGGTTTGAAGAAGGATGCATTGAAAGCAGCAAGGACAAGCTCCAACAGATGCATGTTTCGCTCCATTCTCTTAATGTTTTATGTATTATCAAATTTATGTGTATGCTGACTCCTCTCTTCATATTATTATAAAAAAATCATTTAACTCTTGAATTGTAAAAATGCAGATATAATGAGCATAAGGACAAAATCAAAAAGTTCTTAGGTGGCTTCCTTCCGAGAAGGATGTGAAGAAGGAGATCAATCAAGCCTTTAGGTTCGTCATAATTACTCTTGTTAGTTATATTCAATGTGTAACTTTACTTTCAAGATCATAATAGTAGCTTGATAAGTCCTACATTGCTGTGCTCATGTTATTAATCTAATTTTATTTACCTATGCAAAAACTGTAATTGTAATAACAGTTTTTGCATAGACAACTGGATGGGTAACACTCCTCATTTGTGTTCACTTCCATTAATTTTCTCTTGAATACAAACTCAATACATACACAAGTTGGTTATAAACAGAAACATGTATTCTCGTTTCAGTTAGCATATCTGTAATTTACTCAATCAGTGCTTGATTTAGAGTTTAGGCCTGCATGGATTCAAAAATTGCCATAAAAGTGCTACTGTTAGGAACATTGTTTGGGCTAAAAGGTATGTGCGTATAAAGGTAGGCAAATAGATCTAGAACTAAAATCCATAGAAAAGTACCTGTATAATAACAACATAATCTCTTATAGTTACAATAGTGTATTTGACACTTTATTTGTTATTTCTGCATCTACTGATTACTGATGACACCATTGAATCTGCTTACTCAGGCCTGTGGACAAGGAATACAATGAGTTAAAATCAAAATCCCAGGAAGCAGAGCAAGAGCTTAAATTGACTCAGAGCAAAGTAACTGATGTTAGAGAACAATTGACGAAACTTCTCAAGAGATATGGATGGTAAGATGTTATCACTGGACATGTTTACTTGTTTAATACCAAGTTGGCAAATTTAAACAGGTTCACCATGTTTTGAATTTTGGAAATTTATTAGAGTGGGGCCTGTGGGGGATTATTCAGTTGGGTTTGCCTCAAGCTTTTCCCCTGGAGAAGAAAACTAATTTGAAACAATTAGGTGGCCCAAAACCATCTTATGACTACAAGCAAGAACTGGCAGAGGCTGTTCTTTATGTTTCTGGAATGTCTGTTGGGCGAGCAAGATTTCCATTCGCTGCCTTCTGGGCTTGCTGTAGTGATGTGTGTTTGGTGTGGGCAATTTGGAAACTGACTATCAATATTTGTTTTAGGGCAATTTTGTAGTGATGTATGTATGGGTTTAGGGCAATTTGTTTTGTAAACATAAAGGGGATCATATGTATATATATCTTGAAAAAAGTGCTTTGAATCTCATATATATTTATAACTATTTTGATTTTCTAATAAAGGAATATCTTAAAAGTACAGCTTTAGTGAGAATTTCTGTTCATCCACCTCGCTGCAGTCACTTCATTTTTTTGTCAAAAAAGTGCCAGCATAGTTTGTGTAACAGTTATGTTTGCACAATTGTTCTTAGGTATAAATATAAAATGCAGTTTAAAACTCCATGTTGGTTTATTTGTCTATTACTTAAATACTGTGCTATTCCATTGACCAACATGTATATTGCATATTCACATTTGACATTTTTATACAGCCAAAAGAAGATTCCTGGACTCGAAACTTCAATCTATTTTGAAGATATCTGCTAATGTTGACATGTTTCCCAAAGTTCTGCAAGATGCCATGAACAGAAGAGATGAGCAGAAAAGGTTGATACCCAAGTTTATATTATTCTGTTGAAGTTATCCTCGAGGTACTTGTATTAAATGATTTCTTCCATGCCCAGATTAGAGAATTTTGCAAATGGAATGCGGGAAATGCTTGCACCTTTTGAACATTTGGCTCGTCAGAATCATGTCTGCCCATGCTGTGAACGTGCTTTTTTACACCCGATGAGGAGGATGAGTTCGTGAAGAAAGTAGGTGACAAAATAATCAAAGATGTTCTTTCTGTTTAAAAGTCAAATGTTGGACCTGTTCATTGATGTTGCTTTCTGCTGTCCATCTCAGCAAAGGATGCAAAACTCAAGTACTGCAGAGAGATCTAAAGCTCTGGCAATGGAATCATCAAATGCTGAAGCCATTTTTCAGCAATTGGATAAACTTCGTACTATCTATGATGCTTACATGAAGCTGGTAGAAGAAACCATACCTCTGGCTGAGAAAAACTTGAATCTACTTTTTGGCGGATGAAAGTCAGAAGGCACAGACATTTGATGATGTTAGTTCTGTTATTAACGCCATCCACTTTCAATTCTCGCACACAACTGTAGGCGGTAGAGCAAAGGGAACTTGGCTTTTCTCTCTGATTGAAACAACTCTGAAGAGGATGTCACCACTGTTGTCTTTTTTAAGTGTTTATAATACCCTTTCAAACTAGTCTACATGATGGTCATGATTTAATTGGCTTAAGGTAGAAAAAAACTGCTTGTTGACTAGCTAATAAAGCGGATAGTTTATGCACCATCTTTTCCTTTTCACAGTTTGAAACTAAAAAGTTTCAAGATTGGTATTTTGATCATGTATTTAAGTAAAGGGACATCTATTCTTTAAAAAGATGGGATAAAATGCTGTCATTTAAAAGGACAAATGCTGCCTTTGCCATTTTGGCACAAGGTCAAGCTTGAAGCTGCATTAAGTTTTGCAGAAATCTTTACACAGTTGAGGTAGCTGAGCTGCTGATGTCATACTACTTTGCTTGGCGACACTTCTATTTTGGAGGACATAATCTCAGTCCTCTCTGAACACATTGTATTGCTTCCTGACATATTAGATCCTTTCACATTTATGTAGATCTAGCAGAGGAATCATCTGTTATAATATATTTTTTTTATTGGGAATGCTGTGTACCATTTATTTCAAAAAACTTTACCTTCTATATTTTGCCAATTCGTTTGTCTTTGTGAAAAGTACTTTTCTGTATATCCTCTATAATGTGGTGCCTTGTTGCAGCTTTTGGGTGTTCTTGCCCAAGTTAAAATGGACAGGGATGCAGTGGAAGTCCTGTTACAACCCACTGATACTATTGACAGGCATTTCCATGAAGTACAACAGCTAGCCAACGAAGTAGAAGAACTTGATACACTTGATTCTAGTGGCCAAGGTGTCAGGTCCTTGGAGGAAATTCAACTGGAGCTGAACTCTCTGCAGAGAACAAGGTACTCAATAGGATTCCATTATAAATGCTATTAGCTATTTTAGAAAATGATTTTCAAGGTACCAAGTTCAAAAGATAATTTTGGTGTACATCCTATCATTGGGCTAGAAAAATGGTCTTTCATGTCAGCTTTCCATCCCCTTCTAGCGTTACTACTTATTAAGAGCAACTCCAACAAGAGACCCTAAAACAGAGCCCCTACTTTTCATTTGGATGCTCACCCCTACTTTTATTGGCCCAACAAATTTTTTTCCGCTCCAAGCAGCAGCACCCAAACAAAGCCCCCAAATCCATATTAGTAGCCAATGACATAGGGGAACCCACGTGTCACTGAGCCAATCTTTCTTCACCTCATCCTCTCCACCCACACAGCGCAGGGAGGAACGACGGAGCCGGGCCGCAAGGGAGATGGGACTCGGTGAGATGTGGAGAGAGCTGGACAGCCGCACCGGCCGGTGAGAAGGAGAGGGAGCAAGGCAGCTGCGAGGAGGAGGAAGACGGAGGCTGTCGCGAAAGCATGTCACGTTCTCTTGTGGTGGATTTTTGCGCAGTTGGGGAGGAAGACGACATCCTACTGCTGCCCGTCGCGCCGCCCATTGAGGGAGCCGGAGCCCGGCAGCGGGTTCGCGCCGAGTCCACCGGAGGTAGGGAGGCTGTCCGTGGTCGCCGACTTGAGCCTTGTCCATGGCCGAAGCGGGCTCCTCCTCGCCGTTCGGAGGACGGGTGGCCTTGCCCGCGCCAGGAGGGCGCGCCAGCGCCGCACGACGGGCGGGACAGGGTCGGGTGGCGGCGGGACGGGGACAAGCAGGAGTGCGCCCGCGATTGCGCATAATGCGAGGAGAAAAGAGACACGCTCCAGGATGGGGGGCGTGCTCTTGGGCCAACCAAAATCGGGTCTGGGGTGGGAATATGGGTGCCCCCACAAATTTTGGGGGCCCTAGTAGGGGCCCTGTTGGCAATATTCATTTTTTTGCCCGAGCCCCCCGTATTTAACTATGGGGCCCTGTTGGAGTTGCTCTAAGGAAAACAAAATATAGGGTTTCAGACCCGGTATATTTAAGTTTATCAATCCTATGGGTGACTTGGATTGGGTCAAATCAGCATGATCTAAAAAGATGCAACATCTTCCTAATTATATTTGCTCTATTTCCTTGCGGCTTGTGGGCATATGGCTCATTTATGCATTTAACTTGATTCTTGCTTTAGCAGTATTATATCTTGGTAATTTTGCTTCGTTGCTACTGAATTGGAGTCAAGTTCTCATATCTGAATTCTTTTTAATAAAGCATAAAATGGCTGCTTTTGCCAATGTGTATATAAATGGTCTCATTTAATGTTCAGAGCTTTGAATTCATTCCACTGTGTGGTCCCTGCTTGTTGGCATTGAGAATTAGAGAGCAAATTACTTCTTTTTTTGTTCAAAATTAATAATTGAAAGAAGTGGGCAATCTCTTCAACCTGCCCAACACCTGGGGCATTACAGTGATTCTTGTCAGCTATCTCTTAGTTTGCTTCATGGAATTGCCACATAGGATTTTAGGTGATGTGGAAAGTGGTTATGGAAAGAAGTTGCTGTCTTGCAGAACAGCTGTCTCTGCAATGCATGTTTAGCACTAAGCAGGAGTGCATACACAGTAGTAGAGGTTAGCCATTGGATGCTACATGCATAAATTAAGGAATTATGTACACACCTGTTTGGTTCGTGACCAAAACTTGTCATGCTAAAGGCTAGTCATGCCACAGTTTTTTCTGCAGATGTTTGGTTCTCTGCCACAACTATGGCGCACCACACTTTCTTAGCACTCTGTCCCACATGTCATAGTCATAGACTCATTTTTCGTGCCAAACTTTGCCAGATTTTGCTCCCCACACTTTCTGTGGTAGCCACAGTTTACTGAAGGTCAGGCGTGGCAAAATATGGCACCAACCATACAGGCAATACCAGTAAGATACAGCTTAATAGGTAACACACTGTTAGGATTGTCTGTTAAGTCATCTCTTAGATTACTTGGATGGATGCAGAGAGGGCGAGGGAGAGGGAGATGTTCTATGGCCAGCTATAAATTGACTGGAAATTTACGATAATGACCACTAAGATTTACCACAGCTTTCTCTAGTGATTTACTATATGCCATGCATGTGCACCATCAGTTAGAGAGTGCTGTTATGTTCCAAGGCAAATCTTCATTAGCTATTTGTAGCTTGTTATCCATATTTCCACTCATACATACAAATGAGCACACAAACTCTAGCTTTTCAGTTATGTTTTGAACTTTTGATACTGCAATATTATATTTTAGTTTAGATACTTTATAATTCTTCAAAATATCCTCCCTTTCTACAGTAAATAATCCCTTTTTTGACTTATGCTTGGAACTTGGAAGCTGGATTATCTCTGATGGGACCACCTATTGCAGGGACACATTGAGTATCGAAGTGGATGATCTTAGGGATCAGCATAGAATGCTAAATGAAGATCTGTCAAGTGCTCAGGTGAGATGGCACACTGCTCGGGAAGAGAAGGTGAATGCTTCAAGAATATTAGATAGATTCCAAAAATCTGAAGAGGAATTGGTGCTTCTAGCTGAGGAAAAAGAACAGCTGATCATAGAAAAGAAGGTAGGTACTCACTGTTTCCTTTTATATGCAATATCAGTCAGTTGACTACTGTTTTCTTTGCTCAAGTTTATCTCCTTAGTTTTTACTGTTGCAACATGGGCAAAACTTAGACAGGGTTGCCATTGATCACTGTAATTGGTTTCTTTCTTGAATAAAACCATATCCATGTGTTCTTATAAATTCAACCCTAAGAACTCGAGCTAATAAATAAAAAATTGTTTGTGTTATCTGGTGAAGCCCATCGCTCTATTGGAATTACCTTCTCAAATCCCCAAGGTTAGTACATGGTACCAAAGCCAAGGACTAGGGTTAGGATTAGATTAATCTAATCCACCCACAATCCATTTCTTCCCTTGGTATATCCTCTTTTTGATCGGTGTGGCCCATAGTTGTCCTGTTCGTCTATCTCTGGTGAAGGCCATTGCTCCATTGGCAATCTGCTCTGCTCCAGTTTAGGATGCATCATCGCGCTTCATTTCTGCAGTCCGTGTGTACTTTACGTGGCCCCACACATCTTCAGGTTGCACATATCGCGATTCACGAGGGCGTCTCCCGCCTGCATCCCGCCCATCCGTGTCCATCGCCCGGAGCTGTCATCTTATGCAAGCCTGTCCGCGGAGCTCGTCCGCTCATATCCATCGCACACCCGCCCGTGGAACCATCATCCATGGCTTTCAACATCCCGTCCATGGCCTTCACTGTCTGCCTGTTTGTGGCCTCTGTCAGTACGCGCCCTCCACTTCACTTCATGTGCCTGCTCGTGGTGCTCTGTTCCGTTGCTGTGGTAGAGTGCTCTGGCTATGCTCTGTATTAGAGGTTGTGCTCTTAGTAAAATCTTAAGGATCGTGGCTTATCTCCAAGGCACCCACTGGGCACTGCTGCACAGTGCAGCAATTAGCAGCAAAGGACCAAAGGTACAATATCATGTGCAAGAGTACTCATGATGACTTTATCAGTATGATATCATATGGATAATTTTTCTAGGGCTAGGCCTCTGTCTATCTAGCACATGAATATGTGTAGGTATGAAAGCGGTCAGAAACGGTCGATAACAATATCTTCTATATGGTAACAATTCATGATTGCTCAGAAACTCACCATATTGTCAATTTAGTAGTGATGAACAGTAATACAATACAGTGCTGAAAATTAGAATAAATAAATAAATATGGTAATGGTCAGAAAACAATCAAAAGATTCTCTTGTAGGAAAGCATTTCCATTTTCATTCCTTAATATGCTTGTCCAAATTTTGCCTTATGCATCTTGTCCATATACCCCATGGCAGCGGGATGTGGCGGTCAAGTAACTTTCCCCTGAATGCAAGGACTACTGTTGAGGTCAATTTGTGCCACAGCATGTCCATCAGTTTTGTGCAGCCGGTTTTGAATTTGATCCTAAAATGCACGTTCTTATTGATCTCATTATTTTCTGTTGTAAACCTCTGTTTTGTTATTTTTGCATCAATATCATTCTACTTATACTTATGCATGGTGTTATATTGAATGCTGACTATTTTATTTCTCAATAACTTAGCTTTTAGAAGAGTCTCTTGATCCATTGTCCAAAGAGAAAGAGAGCTTGTTGCAAGAGTATAATGCTTCAAAGCAAAGATTCGATGAAGAGTATCATCAGCTTGCAGAAAGAAAAAGGGACTTCCAGCAAGAACTTGATGCACTTGAAAGACTCAATATGAAAATCAAAGGGTATAGTATCCTTTTCCATTTCTCAGATTTTCATTTATCCGACTTTTACTGCTTATTGGTGACCTGGGTGTATTCTCTCAGGTATTTGGATTCTAAGAAAATCGAAAGGCTTAAGGAATCGCAGGGAAAGCTTGCTCTTTTACGTTCTCAGTTGCAGAATTGCACGGCAAAACACAAAGAGATAGCAGATGAATTAAACAAGAGCAGAGAACTACTGCAGGGCCAGGGCCAGTTGAAAAGAAACATTGACGACAATCTCAACTACAGGAAAACAAAGGCTGAAGTGGAACAACTTTTCTCGTGATATAGAAACACTTGAAGAGAGGGTGCTTTCAATAGGCAGCTCGTCTACTATAGAAGCTGATCTGAAGCGTCATTCTCATGAAAAAGAGAGGCTTAATTCAGAGGTATTATTTATTCACAGTAGCAATTAAGAAAAAATTGCCTCTAATATGATAACATAACCTTATATACTTTCATTCAGATAAAGCATGGTACTTCCTCTGTTCCAAATTATAAGTGGTTTTGGCTTTTCTAGATGCTTTTTTTTTTACTATGTATCTAGACATAGTGTATAACTAGGTGGATAACAAAAACAATGTATCTAGACAAGCCAAAACGAACTATAATTTGGAACGGAGGGAGTATTTGGTATGTGGAGAGAAAATGTTTAAATCTGAGTGACTTACTTGTATCAAGTGGAAATCATGAAATTGATCTGTGTGGATATGCTTGTAGTTTAACAGGTGTCAAGGAACCCTTTCTGTTTATCAAAGTAATATTTCAAAGCACAAACAAGAGCTTAAACAGACGCAGTACAAGGATATTGAGAAGCGATATACTAATCAACTTCTCCAACTTAAGGTAGATGACATGGTATTGCAGATTCCGTTCCTGTGACTCCAATATTTTTCTGTTGATCTAAAATCTGAGGTGGTTGCAGACAACTGAAATGGCAAACAAGGATTTAGACAGATATTATACTGCTTTAGACAAGTAAGTAGTGGAGCTTCATTGCTTCCTGTTTTGTTCTCGAAGATTTTTCATTGATTTTGTTAACATTATTTACTTTACTTTTGAAACTTACCCCTTGCGATAACAATTAGCATGATTTCCTTCAAAGTAGTGGGAATATTTAATTTATTATTCCAAGGTCTTAATGCCCAAATAGGCATTATATTGACAGACTATTTCCCCTTCAAAGTTGTAATAATATGGTAAAAAAATGTAAATTTACACCACCCTCTAATAGTTCAAGTTCCTTTTGTTGGAAAATTCATGGTTGGCCATACTACTAATGTAGTGATGTGTTTAGTGTACGTTGAAACACATTGCAAACTGAAAACTGTGCAACCGTATTATATCATGTATAAACTGAAACACCTAAGTACCAAAGTTCGGGAAGGCGCTCCTAGGCGCTCGCCTGGGCGCGCATACGCACTGGGTTGAGGTGTGCCGCCTCACCTATGGGGGTAGGCGGAGGATAGGCGCGGCCTGGAGGAAGGCATGCCGCATGCGTGGCCAGAAGGTGGGCGGGCGCAGTGGTGAGGACGGACTGCAGCGGACACGACGGACGCGCGGGCACAGAGACAGCAGGCGCAGCCAAGAGGAGCAGGCAGCGCCAGAAAAGGAGGGAGGAGGCGCGCATCACCGAGGAGGCAAGCAGAGACAGACGACGCGCGCATCGGATGAGGGAGAAGGGAAGCAGAGACGGATGACGCGCATCGGATGAGGGAGAAGGCACGTGTCACTGGCAGGGAAGGTAGGCGGAGAAAGCAGACTGCGGCGGTTTGTGTCGTGCGGCTGTGAGAGGAGACTGTAGATGGATAAGGTGGAAGGGGTGGATAAGGTGGGCTTGGCCTTTTTGATGGGCCTTTCTTCCAATTTTAGGTCCACAGGTCTCTTATTTCTTTTACTTAGTCTCTTCTTTTACCTAAGCTAATTTAATGTAATACATATACATATGTGTATAGAAATTGAATTGCCTAGAAAAACGCCTTGAAACGCCTAGGTTCTAGGCCGTGGGTTGTCGTCGCTCAGAAACCTCCTAGCGCCTTCCTGAACTTTGCTAAGTACATAGGAACACATGAAAAACAAGCATTCGTGTTGTGGCCCAATGCGCTAGGCTTGATATGAGTAAGACAGAATATAGATGTGGCATTATGATTTGATATGGTACTTACAAATTTGCCTTTTTGAGCTACCATAGGGTTTTAAATTTTTGTTTGACTATGCAAATGATTGACAAAACCCCATCGCAGCTTCGATTAGGTTTCTAAACCTCCTGAAAGCAACCCGGATTTTACCAAGTTCCTCGTTAACCTTGACCATGGTAGCAATCCTACATTGGTTAGGGTTGCCCACAGGGGCATTGATAATGTTAATATGTTACTTGTTCCTGAAACCATTATATTTTTATCTTGAACATACATGGGAGATGTATATTTTCATTAAGAAGAGGTCAACACACCCATACACAACAAACTAGAAAAACAATGATAATCACGCCAACACCGACACACATCAGACTTGGGAAAGAATGATAAGCACGCCACTATCAAAAGCATGGAAACAGCCATGATCAGCCTATGGAGCTGCCTTGTACTTGCTGTGCACCAAAAGGTGGGCCCTCTGAGACACCTCACAGCCATGCTTGTGGTTCGAGAAGTGCCATTGAATATGCACTTGCTATGATGTGTCCAAATTTGTCAAGAAACTAAGATGATCAAGAGTTGAGCCCTTTTCTAAGCTGCTTGCCGACCTGCTTTAGTGCCTGGCACTGGAAACACCAAGAGGAGAATTCAATCTAGGCAGTCAGTGGTGCAGTGGTGCCAATCCTTAATGTCTATCCTGCTAAAGGATGGCGAACCAACAAACTTGTTTGGGCTCTGATTACCAGGCGTTGTCTGGTCCCATCTGCTTGATCACATTGAGGGCAACATGCAGGGTGTAGCAGCCTATGCTGCAAGCCTATCAGGCTATCATCTGTCCAGCACCAGTCAATAATAGTCAACCATAACTTGCAGCACAAAGGCACCCAATATTTCCAAATCCTTCTGAGGAGCAAAACCTGATTTTGCTGCATAGAATGCCTGATATGCTGACTTGCAGGGGAGTTGGTTCTGGATGCAGATAACTTCCACACATGCTGATTTGCATATACTCCAGAATTACGTGTACCAATAAGGAGCCCCTGATATCAGTATATCACTAATGCAGTGGCTATTAACAAGGCCCTATTCGTCTGTGGTTGCAGCTGCTTCTGCTACTGTAAACTGTGCTGCTCTCACAGTTTACTGTAGAAGAAGCAGCTGCAGCCACAGCTGAAGAGCTCAAATTATGTTGTGATTTTATTTTTTTTATGAAAAAAATATTGGTCTAAGAACTGTGTAGCACTCTTAGTTGAAGCCAGATGAATCCATTCACGTTATATTAAGATTGAGGTCCTCTTTGGTAGGGTTTTTCCTTGCTTCAGCTCTGCCACGGCTCATGCACTGCATGGGCTGGTGAGGCCCCAGAACAATGGCTTCAACACCTATCTAGTTAATTTTGCTGCGGCACCACGCTATAGTGACTTAATAGTAGCACTACAGTATCTTAACTGCGTCTTTGCCAGAGAAGCCGAACCCTTTTAAGGTATGCCAAAAGGCCATAAAATTTACTCCGTATCACGGGCTTAATAGCTGTTGAAACTAAGTAGAGAGTGGTCATGTCTCGTTGGTAGATTTAGCTAGTTCCTCAATGCTATCGTTAATAATTGACAACACACTTGATTATTTTTTAGGGCAATAGCCGATACATAGATGCCTCTCTTATTTAAATTTCGTTATATGACATGCTCACATTTTCTGCCAGGGCTCTTATGCGGTTTCACAGCATGAAGATGGAGGAGATAAATAAAATAATCAAGGAACTGTGGCAGCAGACATACAGAGGCCAGGATATTGATTACATAAGCATAAATTCTGATTCTGAGGGTGCTGGCACTCGATCATACAGCTACCGTGTATGTTGAGCACTTGAGCTAGTTATTCCTAGAGTAAAATCACTTTCTTGAATTTGTTTTTCTGAGTCCTGTGCAATCTTTAGGTTGTTATGCAAACGGGTGATGCTGAGCTGGAAATGCGAGGGCGCTGCAGTGCTGGTCAGAAGGTAAAATATTCTGTCTTCACGAACTTCAACTGTGTAGTATATATGTTATGTGGTCATATTTAATCAAAAGGATTTTTTTGAATATTTTTTAAGCTAATAGAGCCAGATCTTGACAATGTTATCTGCACTTATCTTCAGGTTCTTGCTTCTCTTATAATCAGACTAGCACTTGCAGAAACTTTCTGTCTGAACTGCGGCATATTGGCTTTGGATGAGCCAACTACGAATCTTGATGGTCCAAATGCAGAGAGCCTTGCTGCTGCGCTGTTGAGGTACTCCTTTCGGCAACAATATCTCACTGTCATGTCAATAGTTTACCATCAGGTTCAGGTAGAGTTTGTAACTTGAATGTATATCTCCCGCTCAGAATAATGGAAGCCAGGAAAGGGCAGGAGAACTTCCAGCTGATTGTAATCACTCATGACGAGAGATTTGCCCATCTTATTGGTCAAAGGCAGCTTGCTGAAAAGTACTATCGAGTCTCCAAGGATGAAAAGTAAGTAGTGCCTTTTCAATAAATAATCTAACACAAATACTGGATGTGGAAACATACAAATACTGATTCACGTTTGACCAAACCATGCAGCCAGCACAGCATAATTGAATCCCAAGAGATATTTGACTGAAGGTGGTTCTTGGAAGCAGTAGCACACATTTTCCAGTATTGGTGCCAAAGCAATATTAAGAATAGAGAGCTTTAGGGTGTGACAGAAAACTTGTTATTCTAGCTGCGTTACCTCAGTTACGTGTACCCTGACCTTCGTCGTTGTATATAATTAATTATTAATGAAGCCAGGGGATGGAATGTATGCATTGACTGCTGCTGTTTACATGTTCCACGACATTATCAATGAATGTATCTCATCTAGAATCTGTTTTTCCTTCACATGTGAAGATACAGAATTGCTACGGTTTCATTTGGTTTTGGAAGGGCCTACCAAAGATTGGAAGACAATTTCTACGTCTGGCTAGTCATGTGTATATACGGTGGCATATACAACAAGAAGGCGCGCAGGCGGACTACAAGAAATGAAAGGGAAGGAAAGGTGTAAATCGATCTCAGTCTATGGTGATTGAGTTCTTGTGAAGATTAATGCCTTGGACTCATTAATAAATGCGGCCAATGGGAAATAAAGCTCTAATGCATACTAACAATCAAAATTTTTGAGCACCAAGTTTATATTCGTTCTATTGTGTTCTAAATGTTCACAAATATTTGAAACGAGCTTGAAAAATTGTTTTATATTCGTTCTATTGTGTTCTAAATTGTTTTAGGCCTAGATTTAGGGGTTTTTTTTGGAATAATTGATCAAATCTTTTGTAGAGATGGACAAGTTGAGGCTTCTATAGCTTCCCAACCGCCTCTACAAATCCTCCTACCAGTAGTGATTTCTATGCCCATTCCTATCCCAGCCATCCCAGGGGACTGAAATTAGATTCCTTGGCGTGATAGGCAATCTTGCTTGGTGTTGAAGCAAACAACCCCTTCCTCTCTCTTGAGACAGTATAAGTTACAACAGTGTATTTAGACATGTGTGAAGTTCGATCCTTAGACAAATAGAAATGCATTAGTTAGAGTTTTGCGCATCTAGACATGGTTTAAAGTTGAACTCTTGGAAGAATTGGGGGAACATATGACGTGATCGTCGAAGTGTTGAATCTGTCCAAAGATAAACTAAAATGTATGACATGATAAGTTGCAACACAAACATGTTTGCGAGTTTTTCCTAAAATATAAGACCAAATCCATCGCCCATCGCGGGCAAGATAGCGTGGTGGTGGAGACTCCGGCCGTGGAGCGCACCCGCCCGGGTTCGATCCCGCCGGGGACGAATTTACCGGTGCTGCACCGGGGACTGTTCCCCGTAAATAATTCCATGGAGCCTCTCACGCGTGGAGCTACAATGGTATCGTGACGTGCCCGTCGTCTACGGAGTTTCCGGTGATCTCAAGAAGAACGCGATTTCAGATGGAGCCTCTCACGCGTGGAGCTACAATGGTATCGCGACGTGCCCGTCGTCTACGGAGTTTCCGGTGATCTCAAGAAGAACGCGATTTCAGATCTGAGTGTAGTTGTAGGTTTGTTTGTACACAAGGTGGTGTGAGTGGGCGTGCGTGTGTAGAGTAGGCGTGTGTGTATGTGTATGAACAGATACTACAACCGTATACCCAGATGAGAGGCGTCAAAAAAAAAAAAAAATCCATCGCCCATCGCTGACACGGTTAGACTAGACGACCCATACCAGACCGGACTGGCCATTAGATTTTTATATAAACCGGTTGTGCCGTCGGCTGCAACAAGAAATTGGCCAGACTTTGCACTACTGTACTCTTGACCCAGTATAACAGTGTGTTCGTATGTACCAGAGAAATTACATAACCTGTTGTCATTGTGAACGAAATAGAACGTTTTGTAACTCATCGTCTTTAATTAATTTGCATGCAACAAGGGCCAACTCTAGCAACTTGGCTAAACATAATAGTTAAATAGGAACGTATGCTATGGAAATCAGTTTCGTGTGTAAACTATGAAAAATACAATCAAGGCCATAGTATTTGGACCCAACGTCCATGAAGACATGTGATCTTTTTTTCACTTAAACCCTCCAACCTGGATATGCACCGGTTAGATTTTAAGTGAAAAAAAAAACTCACACGTTGGATCCAAATCTTGTGGCTTTGATTGTAGTTTCCATAGTTTGCATAATGGCTTAGTTTTCATAGCATACGTTGCCTAGTTAAATGTCATTGTTAGCCATTTTATAAAATAAAAACTTCTAAAAAAAGAGAGATCCACAACAAATTTGCTATGGTTGTCTATATATGGCCACCGAGATTTTAGAGATGTTGGAGTTCAATTTTTTTTCTCTAAGAAAACCAAGCCAATCTAACAAAAATAACACATCTCTTGGAGTTGCTCCTATAAAAGTAAACCCCACTATCAATTACATGCAAGATGTCCACGTCTTCATTACCAATACCATACACAATACATCACCTAATTTTTATTAGTTAACATTCTAACCCTTTTATATTTCTCCTTCATACCTGCAACAATGCATAGGGAATCTTCAAAGCTTTAAGTAGTTTAGAACATTGTACCAACAAATTGTCCAATTATACTCATTTAATTAACTACTAGTTATATCGTTGGATTGAAATTTTGTGTTGAAGGATAAATCCTATATAACCCCCTCCATACCAAAATAAGTAATGTTTCCTAAGTCAAATTATTTCATATTTGACTGAACTTATATAAAACAATTCTAATGTCTATGATATCAAATAAGTATTATTAGATTTATCATGAGATATATTTTCGTATTTTAAGTGTCATAAATATTGAGGTTAACTATTTCCTATGAATTTGGTGAAACTTTTTTTTTACTTAGAACAAACTTAAAACATCACTTATTTTAGAACGAAGGTAGTTACAACACGAGGCAAGCCCGTAATGCAAATTGAAACAGATTAATTAATTGTCGTCGTTCTCTTCAGAAAGGGTTAAGAAATTTCAAAAGTTGATCCTAGATAGTTAATTTTTGGACATGGAAACAGTGATACTTGCCGGTTCCCAATCCTTTGGATTTGTTCAAATTTTATCTATATATCTACATATAATATACAAATACAAATACTACCCAAAATCTGGTACCAAGGTGGAAGTTGGATGTTTATGGATGTCCGGATACCCTTAGTCAAAAAAAAAAATGAACTAGGAAGAGATGGCCCCCACCAAAATTTGAATTTCTAGGTCAATTGTCAAAACCATGGATGTCCAAATTCTTATTAGGCTTCCACCTATGGGTACCACCGTACCAGTGGCCTGGTCGTCTAATAAACACTACCGTTCCTGTGTCAATCGATCACCAGGATCGAGGAAGCATGCGTGCCTTAAGTTGCATCTATCGGCAGCATGCTGCATGCATACACGCGTATACGCCTCATATCGATCAGCTGAGGTTCTCCACGACACGCCCAAGCGCATCGACGTAGCTCTCCACAAGCTTGGTGACCACAGCCACCGCCGCGTCCACCGCGCCCTCCAGCGTCGCCGCGAGGGCCTTGGCGGCCTCCTCGCCGCCGTCCCGTGCCGCCTCTACGAGCTCGGTCACCGCGGTGGCCGTGAGGTCCGCGGCGCCCGTGGCGACGCTCCACAGGAAGTCCAGCAGCGCCGAGACGACGGCCACGGCCACGTCCCAGGCCACGCCGAGGACGAGATCCACGGCCGCGTCGACCGCGCCCCTTGGCTGCCTCCAGCAACGCGTTGCCTGCCTGGCCGGGAAGCCTGAGCAGCTGCACGACGGCGACGGCCAGCAGGGCGAGGCCGCGGAGGAGCAGCATCGTGACGAGCTCCGCGGACGAGCATAGGAGACATAGCGCCAGGTTTACTAGCGCACCAAGTGCTGCCATGGTGGTACGAAACAAGGTACACTACTTATATGCCTAGCACTACACAAGTTATAAGGTTTGGTTTGGTAATCATACAGAAATATATGAGACTCGACATATATATTCATTCACATATGCATATGCATGGGTGGAGAGAGAGAGAGAGAGAGAGAGAGTTGCTTGGAGTGCAAGGAGAGGGAGATGTAGGTACTAGTCGATGGAGGTTTGTTGCTTGTGAGGTTTTCCACGGTAGCTTCTGTGGGTTGAACACAAGTGGTACGCAAGTCGTTGCTTCTAAGGTTTACTTTGATTATGAAGGTACGCATGCATCGAGGGGTGCGTAGTTGCTTACTAATTATGGTGCAGGCAGAATTTAATTTTTTTTTTTTTCAATTATTTGCATATAAAACCGTGGGCTGACGCATGCGGAGGAAGACATCCTTTGACGTTTTGTAGGGAACTAGGTACATAAGTCAGCTTGAGAGCCAGGTCAAAGTTAAAAGATGACGCGTGCGCGGTTTGAATGGAATGTAAAATATAGGCATGGATAGCAACCGGAAGACAGAAAATACAATAATCCACATTTCTTTCTCGGGGCTACGCTTTGTTGGACCTCGAAAAAGAAACTAAAAGAACAAAGAAAGAAATATTATAGTTATCTCGAATAAAACATTAATGCTTCAGTGATTTTTTTTTAAATGGCTTTGGTTATTTCTTGATGCAAAATCTCAAGTGTAAGGAAAATGACCCCTAACAAGGTCATGCCATTTTGGTGGTTGATTGACAATAATAATATCAAATGGAATAATGTGGTTTGTTATTATACAAGGTTTCTTGTTTATTTAGATGCAAGGATGACTCGGAAAAAGGAAACGTGAGGATCAAGTGGTCAACACCTAAGGAAGACCAATGGACGCTACCGAAGATCTTAGAAGATTTTGTATGAAGTCTAAGACACAAAGAACAGAGCTCATTGCAGGTTGATCGCAAGCACCGAAACCCTCAGATGTGACTACGAGAAGATCACCTAAAGATGACATGTAGATCATGAGACAATTGTTATTGATTGTGCACCAAAACCCTTTAGTGGCACCAACGATTAACTCTAGAGAGGTTCAACACAACAAAAGTGGAGGCGATGAAGGCATAGGAACTCTCAGGTCCATAGCACTATGATGTGTGTGTGTGTGGGGGGTGGGGGGGTTCCGATCTTGATGAACCAATGGCACCAACAACTAATTAATGATTCACACAACCACATCTAATGATCTTGCCCTCAGGCATAGGAACTCTATCTAAACCACAAAAGGTAAAGACAAGCTCTTGCAAATAACAAGGATACACAAGAACAATCTTGGGCTAAGATTTCATAAGTGTTTGAGTCTTTCAAGAAGCAATTGAATGTTCCTTTCTTCACGGGGACAATAATCATCTATTGTTGTAGTTTATGGACAATGCGGTTTGTTGCAGTTAAACAAGTTTTCAAGCATGAGATCGACATGGTTTTTATCCATAGGGCGAGAGACATTGTTACTTCCCTTCTATAATTTCATGGATAGACTGTAATGTTTCTTGTTTTTTTTGTTCCTCTCTTTCTCTGCCTCTTGATCTACCTTGTAAGAACTTTTGCTCTTTTAATAAAACTTTTACCGGTAGGGACAAACCCCTCCTCCCGTTGCTTCAAAGAAAAGACCCAATCCTCTAGGGAAGCTATAGCACAGCCCTAAGGGCAAGATCACTTAGTTTCTTTGTTTTTCTAAGTTTAATTTGTGGTTAGGATTCTCATGTTGTAGTTGCTTCGTTCTTGCCCGAGTCATTGGCCCCTCGTAGAGATTGAGCGAGACTCATGGTCATCTTCAACATTGGTTAGTGGACTATCATGAGGGATGTCCTCATCATCCTCTTGTTCTTGATTCTTGAGAAGAACTCGACCTCGACTCTGATCCCTTCGGACCTAAGTTAAGGATACAAATCAAAAACATTGAATGTGTTGCTCACAACATAATCATTCCCTGAATGTTCTATCTTGTAGGCATTGTCATTTCTAGTCCCATGACCTATAACAAGTTACCTTTACTAGAAGTTAGTTAACCGAAAATTCCACGCAAATGACCCATCTTTTTACTTATGGGACATGGGATGCAGAAATGAGTTTGAGTGGGTTAACTTACTCTCTCCCTACATGGGCGGAGGCAAGGGGTATTTCTAGGACTACCAACTTGTTTTTGCTAAAGCTCATATTATATTATATGCAAAATGTATTTGTATATACAGGTTTGTATTGATTTGACCAAAATAAAATTTGAGATACTGAGCATCACAAACTCCATTTTTTCTAGTCATGTGTCCTGCATTAGCATGTTGGACATCTTCTTGTGTAATCAGTACTCAAGCCTTGTCACAATATAATATATATGTGTTTGACACTGAAACAAATCAATCTTTCTCGTTTGACACCCAAAAATTTGAACTTTCTTATCCGGCAACAAGTCAAAATTTCCTTCAATATATATGGCACGCTTGACCTTTCCGATATTTGTATCTTGACTTGAGATAATAACTAGGTGCTGCGAGTGTGGTGGTGTCAACAATACCGTATAGATTATATAGTACAAGAAGACTACAATGACACCGTGCTCCGTCTCCCTTCCTCTTTTTCACTGGCTGTGTGGCCTAACCGAGTCGAGCAAGGTTCCGCGTGGGGTTGGCTCTTGCGCTGAAATTTGTTGAGACCTTTGTTTTAAATAAATAAAATCCTATTTCTGGCGAATGCAATATTTTATTTATTAAGATGATGTTCGCTCATACAGAAACATGTGCGCCTCGTAGATGTTCAACCTATTATATATGTTTCTCTAGTCACACTTCTTCACAAACCCAAGGCGCTGTAACCCTTTTTTTATATATCTCGACTACAAAGTAGCTACCAGGCAGTGAATACACTTTTTTCAGAAAATACTCAAAAGATTGACCTGAACACATTTCTGACCCTACTCAACAGATTGGTAAATGATTGATCTACCAATTTTCAGGATGCAGTTCCAGTTGCGAATAATGTAAGAGGAACTTTAAGGTAAACAGTCTAAGATGAATAAGAATAAAGCACAAGACAGGCACAGATATAACAGACACCACACAAGGGCCATCACCATTTATTCGCTCCCCAATCTTGGGCGTCATAACTAACGTTTACGCACAACTAACAATATCCTTCTAAGCCCTAACCAGGGGGTGTTACAGAACTAGTTCAGCATTATTCCCAGCTACAATTAATTCGTTTTTTGGCGGAACATTACTAGCTACAATTTGTACACATCTACGTCAAGCAGCCGTCAGCTCCTACTTAATTAGTGGAAGATGATTTTGTTTCGTTCTTCTTCCTCTTCCCTCTGTCGATGTCCTAGCCTGCTTTGGCTTTTCACCAACTGGTTTCTTTATGGTATTGGTAGCATGCAGTGTGCCACATAGGCGCAGTGGCATTCTGGTCCTCCGATGAAACGCTCGTACACAGACATATCCTGCAAAAAATCACCAAGCGGTTCTGCCATGTAAGATTACATAAAGATTCCCCTAAAAATAAAAAAAAAGATTAGACCAGAAAAGGAACCACATGTCTGTCATACAAACCCGTGGGCCATGTAATTGGTCTGCAATACTATGCTTTCATAGCATGCAATTTCTATGTCGCAAAGTTCATTTATCTTGCACAGATTGTTAGATGGATTACATGTTGGATTTTCCGTCTATGATTCTGGGATTTGAACCTATGATCTATGAGCTGAGAGAGCCTTAATATGAAACCCAACAACTCAAAAAAAAAAAAAAAAAAAAAAAAAAAAGCTCAGAACCACTAGATACCTTCCTTGAAGCATTCCTTGATATCTTGCCTTGTTTGACCTGAGGTTGATAAGAATTTAAGTTAAATGGCTCATCAACAATCATTTCACGGCTTTCTTTCTTGTGTATATTTCATCACTTATATAATACCTTTTTGTGATTGAGTGTATAGATGAACCAAAGTATACAATGCTTCTCTTCAGCGTCCCAATACATTCCCTAGGTATAGTCATTGGGTTTCGCTAGATGAGTAATCTGCAAAAACCTACAAAAGGGTATATTTTTTATGGACTAGTGTTCAACCAATCTGGTATGGTATTTGATTTCATTATTAAAGACTATATACCTCATTTTCCTGGAAGTAGGTACCATTCAGCGGAAACTTTCCTCTATTTGCTGTCCGACATGGTATCTGCATATTCACATATGCAAATGGTTAAGGACTAACAAAACAAAACACAGGGGAACACATAACAACTTCAATCAGCAAACGAGGAAAAATATTTGAGCTGAGAGAGAGAGAGAGAGAGAGAGAGAGAGAGAGAGCATTGTTGTCATTAGAACTATGTAAGAATTTGCATAGGTTCTGACTAATTTCATCCAAAAGACAACAAAAAAGCGATAAGGAGTTGCGAAGTTTTTTCAATAATTTGCATTTTCCAATTCAATAGTTTTAAATCAGAATAAGAATTCTACAGAATTGAAGGGTATGTTGGATGTAAGAGAACAAAATTCAATATCAGGTTGGTTGGGATGAAAACGAATTAGTTACCCAGCCAACCCCAAAGGGATTGAGTTGAAATCAAAACCAGGCCATGGCTGATCCATGTAAAAGCAGCTGAGTAAAAGTTAGTCGACTCCTAAGTAGCACCAGGTCCCGGGTTCAACTCCCATAGGAGCGAGTTTCAGATTGGTTAGAAATCATAATAGTAGTTGCTCACCAGAACCGTGCCTTCCACTTTGTAGTCATCAGGACAAGAAAGAACCACTAGTAGGTAAGGACAAATATCATCTGGAACTCTGACTTCAAACTGGTACAGAAGCAAATAGGTCACTAGATTAATCAATGTCAGTTTAAAAGAAAAATATAACTCATAATTGTGGTAAAGTTAAGAATCACACAATATAGCACACCTGTTCTAGGATTACATGATCATCTGGGAGGACGTATCTACAGAAGTTAGAAAAAAAAAAGTTAGACAGGTGCTGCTGATTTCTAAGGACAAAATTATATCAAGTATCAAGAAATCAAAATTACTTACGCATTGTGTTCTGTCCTAAGACGACCAATATTTTTAAGCTTTTTATTTCGGACAAAGCTATTTGGGTTGGTCACAGCCAAGTCCTTTCCATGGTTCGGTGTCCAAGAGTTATTCAACACATGCTTGGTTGAACAAAGATTTATTTCAGCATCATATTGCACTTCTTCTGGTCCAAAATCTTCAATATCACGTGCATAATAATCTTCGTAGGAATCTTCTTGCTCATTAGGTGTTTCATTGTACTCATATTCTGGGCTCGGTGGCATCTCAATAATTGGCTCGCAGTTATGGATGGGTGGTGTGTCAGTAGTGCTGCTTATTGCAATTTGATATTGATACATTTGTTGAGAACTTGGTGTGCAACTCCCAGAAGCAAGCATGCTTGCTTGCTGTTCTCCTTTTTCATGTTCATGCTTCTCTTGAAGAGGAAGCGGCTTTCTGAAAACAACAAGAATCTTTCCAACTCAGCAATATAAGCCACAATAATACTGGTTTGGGAGGAAGAAATTAATTGTTTTAAAACAAACGGTCAAGATGGAAAACAACTTGAAGAGTGAGTGAAAAGTAACCTTTTATTTACTAACTGAAAGTAATAATGATATAGAATAGTTAGATGGATGCTAAGTTTAAATGGCATACAGTTATACAAATACTTACAGCTCAGTCTACAAACAACAGTATAAATCATGCATGTTGTCCAAAACAGTATAAATCATCATGCATATACCTGGCAAGTAAACTATTGTAATATATACAACTTGCACTGAAAGGACAAGCTCTGCAGTTTGGATCTCTTTTTGTGCACATCACCTGCATCATGAAATCAATCAACCACAGCCAGAGTTAGAAAAATATTCATAGCAAAACGTAAATATAACCTACTTAGAATATATGCATACCTTTCCAAAAAGTTATCAGAAGACAGTGCAGTTCATACCTATTTTTTTTGTACAGGTAGTCAGATGGATATGCTTAGAGACTAAGAGTAACGGTTAACTGCTAATAATAATCTTCAAAACAGATTGTGGACTTACAGCTTTTCCTTATCAATGGTGCACAATCGAGGCCATAAATACCTTTGTACATCATCCAAGAGCGGATATCTTCATGAAAGAAAAAAAAATGAAATAAGAAGAAAATTGTTATAAAAAAAAAATAAGGAGAAAATTGTTACAATGGTATTCAAATATTCAACCTAGACCAATCTTACAGGTTAATTAGATGGAAATCAGCACCATTTAAGGGCTGAAGTTTGACCCATCCTAGCCTTGTCACTATGCGAGCTACGTTGACATCAACCTGAAATAAGCATGGAGTCAGCATTCATGCTTAACAGTTTTATTTTCTATAGAATGACAAAATATAACTTACTGGAAATGCTCTATGCCTCAATGACAAAAGGCAAATGCAGTCAACACTTTTCACTCCAAAAAACCATGTATACTGAGCAGAAATTTTTCTAGTACCAAGAAAAATAAAAAGAATAAGTATATTCTGTGAGATGGAATTGCATTATGCAAGTAGATTGTATATAACACATTCACAAAAAGAAGATTGTATATTACTGTGGAAGAGTTTGATTTTCTTGATTCATAACCTGTAGCAGTTCCCTGATAAAAATTCCATGGCAATCCTCCGATAGTTCTTATACAGTTTTAGACAACCAATTTTCAATTTGTACTGTGTCCACTAATACTGTTTTCCTAAAAAAACTAGGTGATAAAAGAAATATTTAAGAAAGTTGTTTAATTATTCCACAGGCAAAAATACAATAAAAAGGAATATTAATCTTTGAAGATATTTCCTTCAACAGCAGACACCACAAAGAGTAGAGCAAAATGGTGTAGCAAAAGGCAGTAGTATATGTACTATGAGAAAAGCCATACTTGGCTTTTTTGACGTGATATAAATCTAAGCCAATCCAGGTCAAAGCTTCCATCTTGAACTTTCTGTACATGATCAAGAAATTCCTGTAAAAAGGTAAAAAGAATGTTTTTTAGCACTTTCATTCCAAGAATAAGCAAGATAAATATGATGACAGGCTAGAAACCTAGAAAGTGATGATAAAACTAATATTTCCATCACATTGTTGATAATCCGGTGGTTGTAAAATATAGAAATATATTTGGTTGTATTGAGTAAAAAGAGTCCACTGTAGATGATGAGAGCAATATATCTCGAGAATTATGATTGATTAGATGACAAGAGTACAGGGTTACATATATTGGCAAGGATCCCTAGGGTTTATAGAAACACCCAATCAACGGTGATCCTTGCCTAATCAATACCATCTATCCTAATCAATAGGCAGCCCAGCCATATGGGCTTAGGCGCCAGGGCCCAAGACCCCTAACAGGCGCACATATTCTAACACTCCTCCTCATTCGAAACGTCAGCCACCGTGCACGTTCAGACTGGACCTAAACTCCATGAACACTGAAGATGGCAGCCCTTTGGTGAAGATATCCGCATACTGTGACGAGGTAGGGACATGCAGGACTGAACATCACCACCAACAACTCTCTCTCGGGCGAATCTCAATGTGGTTAGTCCTCTGATGTTGAACTCGGTTGGAAGTCATATAGATGGCATTCAGTAAGCGTGCGAAGAGGGGTGTGCAGCTCAGAAGTAGCTGGCGCAGCCAAGTGGCCTCTGCAACTCTGTTGCCCACGCCGCGATACTCAGCTTCGGCACTCAATCTTGAAACTGTATTCTGGCGCTTGGAGGACCAGGAGACAAGGTTGTCACGAGATCAGTCGCCGAGGATGGTCGCAGCAAGAGACCGAGATGGAGGAGCGCCCCCGAATGTAGCGAAGAATCCGCTTCAAGGCTGCAAAGGTGAGGCTCATGGGGATCATGCATGTGGAGGCAGACCTGCTGAACTGCGAAAATCTGTAGCATCAGATACTGGGGCCAGCTGCAGCAACCTTCGGATTGGTGTCAACTGGAGTGGAGCATGGCTTGCATTCTTTCATTCCTGCGCGATCCAGAATCTCTAGCATGTACTGCCGCTGCGAGAGGAGGAGGCCGTCACTGCTGCGCTGAACCTGCATACCAAGGAAGTGATGCAGCTCACCAAGGTCTTTCATGGCGAACTCCGCTGTCCGGGTCGAAGGAGGCAGGTGAGAAGCGGTGAGGACAATGTCGTCCACATAGAGCAACAAGTAAGATGAATCTGAGCCACGCTGGTAGATAAACAGTGAGGTGTTTGACTTGGCTTCAACAAACCCGAGTGATAGCAGGTAGGAGGCCATCCGGCTGTACCACGCACAAGGGGCCTGCTTTAAACTTCTGCAGGAGGCAGACA
Organism: Hyparrhenia diplandra; assembly: GCA_015847255.1. Lineage (NCBI taxonomy): Eukaryota > Viridiplantae > Streptophyta > Magnoliopsida > Poales > Poaceae > Hyparrhenia > Hyparrhenia diplandra. The sequence goes on from JADLZK010011467.1 coordinate 140,517, forward strand.
TAATCCGGGTGAGCTGGATCTTCGAACCCTGATGGCTGCTGACAGTAGACGTCTCTAACAGGGTGCCATGCAGAAAAGTGTTCTTCACATCAAGCTGGTGTATGGGCCAGCTGCGGGAGAACGCGAGAGACAAAGACAGTGCGGACAGTAGCTGGCTTCACCCACGGGACATAATGTCTCGTCGAAATCAACTCGGGACGCTAAGGTGAAAACCGTGAAGTACCCAAAGGCGCTTTATACCCTCGAGGCCATCGGATCGAGCTTGTGCTGGGAAGATCCACTTGCTAGTGACCACATTGGCCCATGGAGGGCGAGGAAGATCCCAAGTGTGATTTACGCAGCTAGAAGGCACCGTGTTCCTCTTCCATAGCTACCGCCAATGAGGATCGACAAGAGCGGTCTGAGAAGGTCTTCGGCATTGGAGAGAGTGCGGCGATTAGTGACGCGATTATCAAAGCCGCTCTTGAATGTGTGGCCATGGCGTCTTCGTTCGCCACAGTAGGCGGCAATCCAGCGCCTTAGAAGAGGGGGCAGCCTGGGTGCATGCAACCTGGCAGCGTGGACCGCCTGGTCGCTGGCGATCTCACCAGGGTGGTGCCGAAGAACCGCCCGGCCACCGAGTCGAAACCGTGGAAAGCGCTGCCGCCCAGACGCCAGGCGGCACACGAGGCCGAGAATACGCTGGAGACGGCGCGTTGGGCGGGTCGCCTTGGCGCGAGAGTCCCCTGGCCATAGCGCAGGCGCGGATTTCTGTAGAGCGAAAGCACCTGAGAGACGCTTGAGTCATCGCCAGCACCGCGGATCGCATCGGCAGGCGAGTCGCCCAAGAAGGGGCCCTCAGCACTACCGTATGAACGACGGGCGCCGAGGGTGGCCCCTCAAACAAAGACTTGTGCATTGATCCGATAGGAAGGAGCATAGGGTCGCAGTATCATCATCGAACTCGAAGGTCCGTCAGTACTAGGACCATGGCGCTCAACAAAGGGGAAAATCGTTTCATCGAAGATGGCGTCTTAGAGACGGCGACTCTATTAGAAGAGAGGTCAAGGCAGCGGCACCCTTTGTGATAGCGAGAATAGAATAGCCTAGAAAGACACACATATATGAGACACAGGGCGAAGTTTGTGAGGAGCGTGGCCGACATGTTTGGGTAACATTTTGCAATAGAGGACTTCGTAAATGATCATATGTGAGTGGCTTGCGACGAGCAAGATGTTGGAGTGGAGAAGCTGTGGATTTTTTGGTTGGCAAGATGTTGAGCGAAGCGGTGGGCGTGGAGAGTGCCTCAACCTTAATAGGATGGAGGCATGGATGCGAAAAGAGAAGTGGCGGGCGACATTATGGAGAGAGCGAATAATGTGTTCTACTTTACCATTACGAGGCGAATCAGCGGGGCGGGACATGCGGAGGTGAATGCCACAGGAGAGGAAGGACTGGCGGAAATGGGTTATCGAACTCCGCGTCGTTGTCGCCTTTGGACAGCCTTGGCGTGGGCACGAACTGGAGTGGCGTGGGCGATGAAGTGAGTAAGTGTCTTTGAAAGTGTCGATTTGGGCGCAAAGGAAATGTCCACAAGTAATGAGTGCAATCAACAAGTATTACCAAATAATATTTATAACCTAAAAACGGGCACAACCGGAGAGGTCCATAAATCGCGGTGAATAAGATCAAACTTGCTAGACGACGAGAGGTGGACACATGAAAGGGCAAGCGAACATGGCGCCCAAGCGAAGAATCCCGAATGTGACATGACACTAGCGCATAGCTTGGACAAAACCTCATGACGGGGGTGACCAAGGCGTCGATGCCACGAGAGGGGAGGGCGCTGGCGACAAAAAAAGTGACGGTGGAAGGCGAAGAGGGTATAGAGGCCGGAGCTATTGCCCCGGCGATCCGATGCGAGATGGAAGAACCTTCCGCAGAACAACGGCGAGGTCAAACTCAGAGAAACAATTATTATCGATGGTAAACTAATGAGCGAGAGATAAGATTCTTAATAATTTGTGGTGACACAGAAACATTATTAAGATGTAAATTAGTGATAACTACGTGAGGCGATGGCGATGGCGGTAAAATTAAGGCCATTACGGCGACAATAGATGAAGGAGTAGGGTACCAGCGGGAAAAGAACATGTGAAAAGAGAAAAGATGTGAAGTAGCACAGTGAAATACCGTGCGTTGGGCGGGAAGGTGGGGGTTGGCGTCGTCGTGCTAAAAGCGGCTGCCGCCATAGTCGAAGAGGAAGGTCGGCGAGGGTTGAAGTACCTAGAGCCACGGCCCGCGTCGGCGAAGCCATCGGGAAGCGAACGTGTCATGCTGGCTGGTGAGCAAGCGCTTCTTCTTCTTTGCATGGCGGCGCTGGTGCTGTACAACTGTTGCGCTGCGGTGAGGTGTGTTGGAATATAAGTGGTGCCCACCTCACCCCATCGGCTTAAGCTTTTGGGTTGAAGCTGGTTGGTGCATACAGCAATATGGTATCAAAGCTAGGGTCAGTTGAATCCTGGATTGGCGCAATTAAATAAAATAATTGTTGCTGGCTCTATTCACGTTGAGGCTCGAGTATTTGAGATCTCTCAGGAACCTCGACGTGAGAGGAAGTGTTGGAATATAAAGTGAATTGCCCACACCTCACCCCATCGGCTTAAGCTTTTGGGTTGAAGCGGTTGGTGCATGCAACTTAATAAGGTGGCATAGGGCTGGGCGCGAGGAGGTGAGGCTCGTGGCTTGTGGCCACTCTAGGATGGGCCGGACCGGGGTTGTAGAAGCATGGGCTGCGGGGCGTCCCCGGCCTGCGCTGCGCTCTTTGTGCAGCGGGGCGCCTGTCGGGCGCACGCCGCTGCCGCCGTTGCCTTTGCCGCCCCCCCGTTCCGCTTGTGCAGCGGTTTTTCTTGCCACCGTTGCCCATGCCCCGCCCGAGAGGCGGCGAGGAGGCTGCGTTGAGGAGGGGCGAGGCGTGATCGGCTTTCTGCGGCGGGGCTCCTTGCGGTTGTCCATAGCGACTCCCTCAGAATGAGGTCATCACGGGCCTCGAAGAAGGAGGGGAAGGAGCCACGGCGCGGCAGAGCTCAACGTGGCGATGTCGTTCGAGGGCCGACGGATGCCTTCGTTGAGGGCCGGAGGTCGCCGCCATCGGTGGCTAGGTCTCGACAGAGAGGTCAACACCCTCGTCGACCATCTTCTTCGGCCGATGTCGTGGCCTCGGTGACGGAGAGGTCACGACGGCCAAAGTGGCGAGAAACCGGCGTCTCTTCAGGTGGATGGGCGATCGGGGCCTCGCAATTGTTGCCAAGAGACACAGCGGGCGCCCCAGGTTAGCATGGCGGGGGTGGAGCCACGGGAGCCTGGCAGCAATGATCTCAGGTTGTCGGTGAGCATGGCGGTGATCTGACTTGACAACGCAGTCCTTGAGCCCGGGTAGGAGACACGAGATCGGGCGCCCTTCGCGAACATGAGTCTGGAGGGAGAAGTTGCCGGTGATGAGAAGAAATCGACACACGCTAGCCGGTTGAAATTAATGAGTCGACGTCAGGAGGGAGTGGTGGCGTGGTTCCCGGATGTTGTTGGCTGCGGCGGCCTAGGAGTGGAGTTTGTAGGAACCACGGCGGCCTCGTGGTGCGGCGCGCCGCCCGAAGATCGGGCGGTGGGGCGCCCTGCGGACCGAGGGCTCCGAGTTGAAGGCTGCGGCAGCGGCAACACACACTCCTTGGCCTCGCTGGCCGCTGGGCAGCAGCGTCGTTCGGCTTTATGGCGGCGGGCGCTTCGGCCGCGCAACGCAGGGCACGCCGGCAGATGGCGTCGGCCTCTCCTCGGCAGTCTTTGGGCCTCGGCGATGCTTGGGCGAGAGGAGGCATCCTCGGCGTGTCATCGTCGACCATCGCGGGCGGTGTCGGCGCGAAGATGGGAAGGGTGCGCGAGGAAGAGGGCAATGCCGCAGAGAGGATGCCAGGGCATGCGGAAGGGAGGTCCCTAATCGCGGAAGATACCTGTATGAGAGCCGTGTGTCTCGGGAATTATGATTGATTACATGGCAAGAGGGACGGGGTTATATAGGCAAGGATCCCTAGGGTTTATATAGAAACCCAATCAGCGGTGATCCTTGCCTAATCAATACCATCTATCTAATCAATAGGCAGCCCAGCCATATGGGCTTAGGCGCCAGGTCAGCGGTGATCCTTGCCTAATCAATACCATCTATCCTAATCAATAGGCAGCCCAGCCATAGGGGCTTGGCGCCAGGGCCCAAGACCCCTAACAAGCGCACATATTCTAACAGATGCTACAAGATGTATCAGTCATTTTCGTTAAAACCACAGAATATTAAACAAACACTACTACTTCCATTCCCATACTTATAAAAATGCCAAGAAATGCCAAACATCAAAATGTAATATGCCTTCCAACATTAAGTATTGTAAGTATATGCAATTAGAAAGCATAGATTAACATCAAATCTTTTAGTGACCAGCAAACTCAGAACAATGCTCTATAACATTTGAACAGCTTATCAGGGAGACTAGAGTTCTCACATTTTCTTCCTGTAAGAGTTCATTTGCCTGCTTCAGTTGGCATAAAAACGGTAACATATGGATGAAACATAAGTTTTGATGAAATAAATAAATTTAATTTAAGCAAACAAATGATTACAGTATTAATAAAACAGCCAACAATAAAAAAATCTCCAGAAAATATTTTATACACGGTGACTCTCCTAGGAAAGAAGAACAGAACAAAAAGACTGATATTTAAACAATTTGAGACTGATATTTAATCAATTTGAGGTTTAGATTATAATATTATCTCTAATAGCACAACAGGCATGTGATGCACAATGCTCATTCCACTAAATACACATGTAAAAAGAAACAACTCCATCTGAAGAAAGTTTCCGTCTACAGAAATTTTGGATACAACTTCAAAAATTTATTCTTGCAACAAAAAAAGTTGGATATAACTTTATAAATATAATTTTGCTACAACCTTTAAATAGGATTACAAATATTTGAGAATAAATTTTCAAAAGATAGTGCATTGATCACTTAGGTTAAGATAGTTAAAAATATAGTGATGCCAAAAAAAAACTTGGACAAAATATTAGAAAAAGTAGATAGAAAGTTATTGTCTTACAGTAACATACCCATTATCCGCACAGCCAAAATGTTATGCTGCCCCCTGATTGCAATGCATTTTGCGACCTCCAGAAAAATGGTGCCTTTATAACTGATTCCCAATCTACAGCATCACTTGTTTCAGTTCGACTTTTGTCATTGTATCCTTTTTTATATACTTCCTCCGTAACTCTTTCAATTAGATGATGTGTCTGGTTGTGTAGTGAAGCTAAGATCTTTTTTCAAGCTTTCTTCAGTGCATACTGCATTCAGATTTATCCTTCACTAAGTTTTATAAGGTCACTGTCCCAAGTAGAAATGTTTTTCTGCTTCATACTAACTTAGCGAAATTAAGCTATAAGTCTATTGTAGTCTTAAGTCTTCACCATAATGCCCTTTCACCTCTGTATCATGGTCCTTTCCTCAGTAACATATCCATCAAAATGAATCAAGCGAAGTCAAAGCATTATTATCATGCCTCATTTTGAGTTCAGGTTTTTATCATCACCATCTACTATGTAATTGCATTAACTTTATAGCATCTCTTCCTTGGAAACTTTGCGCTAGGTTCATAAAAACTTGGCTGTTTTTTCCATGGATGAGAGCGAAATTATGTCACGAAAAAAAGAAATTGATTTCAGGTATAAAACATACGAAGATTTAAAAATCACTTATTTATGGATCCTCAATTTACCTGGCGATAAATTATCAGCAGGAGAATTCTGTGTAAGAGAAAGTACGACCACAGAATCAATTGAGATCCCTCCCCACTGAGAATATTTTCTAGGCCCTGATGGAATTAATTAAAAATAAGAAACCATTTTCATACTCATATTGTATCCTATAGAGACAGTAGGTCATATGGCTTACTGATCGATACAACCAACTTAATGTAGAAGCAAGACCATGATTTTGTTCATAAAAGTGACACTATTGACAGCCAGGCAATAGGTCGTTGCTTCTCCATAAGTATTCATAATATCTATGTTTAAATAGCGATGTTTGCTCAGAAAAAAAATGCATGCACACATATTGGATCTTTAGTCACAATTTAGAAACTAACATATATTTAAAAGTGTACAATCTAAAAGAAGGAAACAAAAATAGTGGGGTGGCATCTTAGTAAATAACTTGAACAAATGAAGTTAATGTGTCACTGGAAGAAGCTATTTCTTGCTCTAGGCAACAAGTGAGATTACAAGGCATTTTTTTTTTGTGCTGTCACTTTTTATTAAAAGGTAATGACCTCTTTCTTGCATTTTGCAGTTGACACATGAAAGCATAAAAAGGGGAGCCAGAATAATTACCTATTAGATCAAACATTTCCTCAATAGAATATATCCACAAATTGTTTCAAACGTAAGCGTTCTGTGTATCCCATTCAGGTCTGCTGCCAATATCAAACCCTTCAAAACTCTACTGTAAACTCCTAGCTATCCCACTTTATTGAACATTAAGCGCCCTCAATGTTTCATCTGTAAGGCCCAAAACCTTACCCTTCAGTTTTGCAAATGATTTCTAGGGTGTGGGGTATCAGAAGTTCTGTTGAATACTGAAGTAGCTCAAGTGCTAAGGATGCTGCAACAGTTGGAGTCCTCTGGTAAGAGCAAAAGTGCCAGCTGACCACTTTCCCTTGTGTCCTACCATCAGTTTCCTCTTTTCCCTCTCTTGCTCTCTTGCACATAATTAGGTTCACTGTTAAAACCATGAATCTTGGCAAGGGACTTCAAGTTACCCATCAGCTCGGCTTTGCTGAAACATGTTTTGCTTTTCTGAGGATCCAAATCCAACTTGCGTCTTGCACTATTAGACCTGGCAGCACCAACATGTTGATTACCGTCCTCTGCCATTTTCTTCTTGGCTGTACTGGGCGTGGTCACCTTGGGCTTCATCACTTTATCTTTGGCCACTTTTAGCAGCTGAACTCCCTTGGTTGACTTCTTCCCCACCTCCGAGGTGTGGGCTCACCTTCTCTGGAATAGGGGGTATGGGCAGGAGAACCATCACCTGCATCGCTACCATTAGCGCCTTCTTTCCTGGTGCTGCTGCTCTTGCAATACCAAACTTGCCAGAGGACTCGCTCACCAGTGGAGACAGGACAAGGTGCTGGACTCCTGCGTGCCCACAGGATCACAGTTCAGTTGGCCCAAATCCTCCAGCATAGTGGACGGAAGTGTTCCTGGGCATGCCACGGCACTGAGGCCAGGCCATCGCTGTCCCACCTTTCCGGGGCCAGCAGCCGCGGTGTACAGAGCAGTGCAGCAAGAGCCATCTGCAGCGGCGGTTGTCCCAGATGGCAACGTTGGCTTGCGGACAATGTCAGGTGTCACTGGCCATACCCCAATTGAGGCCCTGATTCCAGAAAAGAGAAAAACCATATCTATAAGCTATGGGAAGTATTATACTTAATAAAAACTATAAACGGTTAATAGTCAGTCACTTGTCGTTAAATCATTGTGGCCCTTTGAGGGCAAAAAGAACCTTTAATAATAAAAAAAAAAGATAAAAATAAAGTATATATATATAGGTTCAATTTTTGTAATAAGAGAGAAAAAACTATATTCATAAATATATTATGTATTAAATAAAAGAATAAATGGTCCGATTAAACGGAAACGATGTACTAACGGCCCTCAGACGGACTTAAACGGTCGATTAAATCGGGAAACGACGTCACTAACGTGTCCCAGACGGACTCAAAACAGTCGCGAGACGCTTTCTTTTCTCCGGATCTTCACGCTACCGTGCGTAGACACCGCAGAACTGACTGGCAACCTCAAATCTCTTTCAACGCTTTTGTATAGAAAAACATTGATTTAGTTCCCACCCAAAAACTTTACACTCAATTCCATTAAATGTTTGGACACGTGCATGGAACATTAAAATAGAGTATGCATGTATTCCTATCCCAAAACTTTACACCCTATCCCATCGAATGTTTAGACACGTGCATGGAACGTTAAAGGTAGAGTTTGCATGTATTTTACGAGGGATGAATCTTTTAAGACTAATTAGTCAATGTCATGAGGATGAATCTTTTAAATATTTTAAGACTAAGTCCATGATTAGACACACGCAAATAGACTGTTTTTACTACGAATGTATATCTAAAAGTAGATGGCTTAAAAAGCCAAAGTATGGAGTAACAGATTGCAGCACAAGAACACCAAAACGAGAAACCAAGTGAGCCAACAGGTACAAGAGTATTAGAAACAACGGATGAAAGAGAAAGCAGGTGCCTTTTTAAAAAATCCAGAGTCCAGACACCTAGATTCACTCAGCAACGAACGACGAAGCCACAGCGGATTGCAGCAGCAACAAACCAACAAGCGCAACAGCAATGGGCAACCACAGATTAAACCAGCAAGGGCGAGATGGAATCACAGAACCGAGCACAGCGGACTCACCAAGATCTGCCGCCGCCAACTCTGCCTCTGCCTCTGCCTCCGCCATGGCAGCAGCGCCCGCGCTGGGCCCTGGAGACGAAGCCGACGAGAAGAAAGGGAGGACTTGAGTCCACTCCACCCACGACCCCGCTCCGCCCTGGCGACTGTCCTTGTTGATCCCGTGTTGCAGACGGCCAGAGTAAAGAAGGGGTCCCGGCCCGGCTCTGTTTCCTCGAACCGCTCGGTCCGTCAGAACTCAGAAGGAGGAGGAGGAGATAATAAAGGCAGAGGAGGAAGTGGGGCGGGGCGCTGCGGATGTTCGTCCGGCGGCGAGGCCTTGTGGGGACCGCGCAGCGCGGTGATTTCCTTCCGTTGGACTCGCGCCGGGTT